>CAHIKZ030001546.1:2177500-2226843 GCA_903632075.3 Acanthosepion pharaonis
CAAGATTACGGATTCAAATTAAGACGTTAAGTTTGAGTTTTTCTTAGGTAGGATTAAATACTTGTGTCAAATAATTGACAAAGACGAGAAAAGTTCCGATAGGGCAACGGCAATAAAGAACATGCTAGTACTAGAAAATGTGTCGGCTCTTTAAAATTTTTTTAGGATTTGCCAATTATTACAACATTTTTTGCCCGAAGAATGCGCGCGCAGTTCGAGATCTCCACTTAAAGAATTATTGAGAAAAGATAAAGAATGGGTATGGACAACCAAATGCCAGGAAGCATTTGAGAAAATAAAGGAGGTCCTTACATCAGAGCTGTTCCTGACTCATTACGATCCAAGCCATGGCATCATTGTAGTCAGCGATAATAACTCCTACAGCATCGGGGCGTGCATTTTACACAAGTTAAAGGATGGATTGTTAAAGGCAATCGGCCATGCATCTAGGTCTCTATTACCAGCTGAATGGCGTTACTGTCAAATAGAAAAAGAAGCCTCAGGAATTATTTTTGCGTTGACTAAATTTCATCGATTTATTCATGGAAGGTACTTTTTTGTTGCAGACAGACCATCGTCCACTCCTTACTATCTTTGGATCAAAAAAAGGTTCGGGCAACACATACTGCTAATAAACTGCAAAGATGAGGAACCATTCTCCTAAATTATAACTACAAATAGAGTTTCTCCCATCCACTAAAATCTGTCATGCAGACAGGATGTCTAAATTAATACCTAAGTATGCTGACCCCCTGCAAGACACAGTCATTGCTGCCATAAGAACAGAGGTCTAAATAAAAAATTCTTTGTGTGTGACACTATTTAGCGGTCGCGTGAAAATTAAAAGCGAGAAATAATTAAGGCGAGAAGAAGCTGAAATAATTAAGGCGATAAGAATCTATCACAAAAAGACATACTGAGCGATGTTATTTTTTTAACAAAGAAAAGTGGTAAAGATTTTATTTTCATTTGCGAAGAAAAGTATTTTTTTTTTTTTGCAGAAGATAGGAAATTCGTAAGATCTCGGATCTGTCAAATTAATTTATGCTACGAGGCGGCGAATAACAGATAACCATCTGCCCATGGTAATAATGAAAATTTCAAATTGGTCAAGTGGCCTACGAAACAGAAGCTGGGAGATAATGTTAATCAGGTCACGCACTGACCGAGAATGGCATCAGTTTGGACCACCCCCAAAGAAAGAAGGAAAGGAAGGGAAAAGAGAAAGGAAAAGAATAAACCATTAACTATCCTTCGGAGATATCATTTGGTTTTGGGAAAAAACACCTGTTTTATGTTCACACCTGGCCATGATAAGTGTTTGTTACCGGGGGAGATAATTAGCGACAGAATGTGAATACGTCCAGTTAACCATCCATTTGACGCTGGCAAAAATCTCGTTGATAAATTCCAGGTAACATTCGGTTAAGATAGAGATTAAGGACCACACTACGAGTCGTAGGGGTCTGGTAAAAAAAAAAAAAAAGAAAAAAAAGGGAAGATAATTTTATTTTTCTTTGGGCGGTACTTTTAAACTGAGGCCAGTCTAGCCACACCCACGCTGCTGATCGTTCATTGGCTGAATGGTAGCCTGAGCGGTAGGCGAAGGTAAACATATGAGAAGGAGGGGAGACCTATTGACGCCCTCTGAGGGGATTGGTGTGAGATACCAATATGAGAAAGGAAGAATTTGGGAGGACGATTCCCCTAAGAACCCCTCTAAAGCAAAAAGTAGTGGACTTCCAAAAATGGAAATTGATAAATTTTCCTGCCCGAAAACAAAGAAAATCCTTATTGTGGATTTAGAATTATCAAGGAACCCCAAACCACGACAGGCCCACGCCCGGTTTTGGTCGGCATCCATATAAACAGAGTCGCAGCGAGTAGACGGCAATTAGCAGTTGCAGTTGGAGTTGGAGAGAGAGACGCAGACGCAGACAGAGTTGAGCTGTGAGCTCTGAGACCAGCCTCACAGGAAGCTGACTGAAGATCCACGCATTCCGACTTCGACTTCTAACCAAGAACAATTTATTTTTGCAGTACGACTTAGACTCACACCACCAAAACAAGTTTTACGAATATCACCTGAAGATACAAAAGAACAGTTATTGAAAAACAACTTAAGATATTAAGACTCGACTAACAAACACAAAGTGTCACGAATCCATATTAGCGGGTTGGGCGAAAGTGCAGTCCTGTATTCAGCCACCAGATATAAAAATATTTGTTATTCTTTTTTGAACACATTTGAAATTTTCGAGTTGTTACTTTATTTTCTTTTACATATACTTGTGCGGTGTTACCTTGCTCAGACTCGTCTTGCATTGCGGCCAGGCGACTGATTGATTTCGTCTACCTAAGATCAAATCACAACGTGGGTAGGTTAGACTAGAAATCAAAGCAGTTACTTCGGTAACCAGACGGTGGAAGCGATCTGGGAACGACAAAGCTGATAACGAATCTAACCAGATTCCCTACCTCGTAGTAGTTGACCGTTATTCCAAGTGGCCAGAAATATTGAAATTTAAGAAGCCGACCGCGGAGGTGTCAGTAAAATTTTGCACGAGCTATTTTCCCGTTTTGGAGTTGTTGACTGTATCGTAACAGATAATGCCACACAGTTCACAGCCTGTGAATTTAAGGATTTTTGTCAGTCATTCCTGATCGAACACGTTACCACGGCCCCATATCACCCAAGAAGTAATGGGCAAGCAGAGCATTTTGAGGACACTTTTAAGAGAACACTAAAGACGGCGAGAGGTACTCCCACCAATACGGCTATACAGCAGTTTTTGCAGGTCTATCGTGAAACCCTTAATAGCATTGTTCCACCTGCCAGGACGCCAGACAAATTCCTTCCAAGTGAAACAAAAGCGGTAAATAGGAATAAAGTGCTTAAAAAGCTCTTTAAGATCGGTGAAAAGGGTTGTTATTTTTTCGTGTATTTGCGAATAATAAATTTCACTGGGAGATAGGAACAATAGACAGACAAATTGGTAACATGATTTACATCGTTCAGGGACCAAAGTTTATACACAAACGTCATGTAAACCAAATTAGAAAAAGGTATGAAAGCGTAGTTGACAGGGATCACATAGGAGATGACACTATGGATGTCATCTTTGACACATTTGAGATTCCAATACCGCAATCAGTGCCAGAGCTCAGAAGGTCCAAAAGAAAAAGGAATTTACGGAACCTTTAGAAATTAACCGGCAAAGAAAAAGATATTGAACATCTTTCGTTTCATAGCATGTCTACACAAAATGGAAAAGAATGAGTACAAATACCCATCTCCTCTCTTATGGAGTTTAAATTACCAGAAAATCACAATACGCATTGGATTATTAGAAATTATTAACATTATAATTTACCATTATGCCTATCCAATTTTTCATTATTTAGGAATAATGAAGATAGACCTTAATAAAAAGGGATTTTTGTTAACATGTAAAATGTTTGTCGTAAAACTAAAAAAAGAAATTGTGAACGTAATTGCTGTATATAGCATTTTCAAAATGGTTGTGGCTGATTTTTTTGTGAAAAAGGGTTTATTTGGTCGAGTAAAAAAGTATTGCGTGGTAATTAAAAAAAAGACACCATGCGAACTCAGACTGAAAAGGTGGGGGGTGTTGTGGTGTCCTCCCTCTAAAACGTCTATGTTGGACTCGTCCGCCTACTATAAGATTAGTAGGAGAGAAGTCCTTAAGGGAACAGTCACGCAGATTGTTCAATAGTCCAACTCTCTGCCTCGGCAGAGAGGAACTAGGACGAAGCATTGCCACAGGGCAAAGTTTCGTTCGGGGAGGTAGACAGTCCCTGAACCCGTCTAGGCGGGTTCAAAGGGAATATTTTTTGGCGAGCTTACGGGCTCGGAGAAACCTACGTTAAACTCGGCCTTGTCCCACATACATTCCTTGTTGGGGGGCTGTTAAATATAATAGATTGAACGCTGGGTCAATCGACACACACTCACTAGTTGTGTAATACTCTTCTGTTGTACTTACTGTTTAATACATGATATATCTGTAACACTTGTTATGTTATTTCTTTAACCACTTGGTCAGAGCAGTTATGAATTCCAAATTTGCTAGTTTGTCTGTTCGAAGTACAAAAATTAATCGTTTCACCCTCAACAAGACTATGAAAGCTCTGAGACGCAACAATTTATGGGCGTGAGAGAATATGAATAAAGAAAACACTAGTCATGAAAGAGAACAGTAGAAGAACAGGAATTAAAAGACAGAAGACATTTAATGATATTGTAGTCTGATAATCAAAAGGCCGGGAGAGAATGAGAATTCTAAAAGAGAGAATAGCGAGAGAAGAAAATGTTAGCATTGAACTTAAGGTTACATCTGACCATTTCAGCTGTGAGATGATGAGACCTGGCCACTATTCTAGTAGTAAACTAGAATAATGAAAGTATTTGTAGAAAAAGCACAGGGAAGCTGCGTTACGGCGGTGAGAGAGTAACTGAAGCCGAGATGTCAGGGCGAATAACGTTGCAGATACATTATTCTTATTTTATCAAGAATCTCTAAATACATAATAGAAGCACCAGATTAGATATGACAGCAATATTCAATGCATGGATAAGTGTGTAAGATTCCGACGAGAAAAATAGTCTAGTCCGACAATGAGTCAACTTCCCTCGCTTCCGACTCAACAACTAAAAGGAAACATATACTTTCTTAATTATGAGGTTGCATAAATTTTTACCAATTTTACAGTGTTCTGCATTTTCTGTTCACAGAGCATCGCAACCCTGGAAAATAATGGAACTATTTGCTCCGAGATCAGCATTTCTGCCCAGGATCAAATAGATGCGTCCTCGTAGGAATTCACTCTGTAGTTCTATGTTACTTTTACAACTCAAAGGATTTCTGCTAAGGATTTCTCCGTTAAGAAAAATATATAAATAGATATTCTTCAGGTGCTTTTGTCGTACTCACCACGCTTGGCTAATTAAGAGTTGGTGCGGCTGTTCAACCCAGAGCTGGAGGTTTTTGAATGCAGAGTTGTCCTTCTCCTACCCAACCTAACTCTATAGAAATTGGTATTTGCACATATCTGGGAGGGGGAGAAGCGAGGAATCCATGGGTTCCTCAAGGGTATTTTCACGTGAGTGAATGTAATGAATTCGACTATAATAATAATAATAAGGTATGAACACCACACAGACCCGGTTACGGAGATAGGTGCTGTTACAATTCTATGCGACTAAACAATACACACTGACAGAACAATCAAAGCCAACCGCCCAGATATTGTTATTAAAGACCACAAACAAAAAAAGTGCCTCCTTCATGATATGGCAGTCCCTGCTGACTGCAATGTATCTTTGAAGATATCCAAAAAGCTGTCAAAATACAAGGACCTTGAAATAGAAATCTCGAAAATATGGCATATGGGAACATCAACAATCCCTGTTGTAATTGGAGCCCTAGAATTGGTTTTAAAAGATTCCAGTAGACTAATTGAAGGGATTCCTGGAAGTCCATGCTCCAAGAAGATACAAAAAAATCTTCTGCATGTACAGCTTTATCTATGTATTTTTTTTTTGTCCGTGAAGTGTCATGAGGCCATTTCTAACCTTAGGTCCCTGGGCGGGACCCGGAACGAAATGTGTAAACGCCAGAAATCAAAGAAAATAATAATAATAATAATAATAATTTAGTTCGAGTGATATATATGGCTCGCCAAAACACTGTATTATTGTAGAATTTAGCAAATTTATATTTTTACTATTCCTCTCTCGGCTTCTGTTCCGCCATCACACAAACTCATTCTGTAGGTTACTCGCTTTTACTCTTCGCAAATCTCAATGTTGCCGTGTGAGTATCGTATTCTCCAAGAACTCTGTCCTCATAATTTGTCCCAGATGCTTTTATGTATCCTTTTTGTTTCCATATTCCTTTAAAATACTTCGTTTACTCCGTTTAATCCGCCTAGCATCCTTCTATAGAACCACATTTCACGTTTCCTCTTCATCTGCGAGGAAATTATCAGGCATTCACTGGCCTATAAGAGGATTGATATTATAGACCAGTTCAACACTCTTTTCCCTGTTTTAAATAACATTTTCTTTTTCTTAATAATGTTGCTAGACATCCCACGCTATTCGTCGAATTTCAGTGCCCCATTTTCGATTGTTTCTTAAAATAAGTCATTGACATTTACATTTCTGTACTAATTTTGATTGATGATAATCCATTCTGTCTTACTTAATTAATAATATATGACTCATGAAGTTAGTATGATAACTGTCTGAATAATTGCATGTTACCATAAACCAGTGATTTTTCAACCGGTGTGCCGCGACACACTGGTGTGCCATGAGAGGATCCTTGCTGTGCTTTTTTTTAAAGGTCATTAATTAAATTATTTTTTAAAGATACCAATTGTACGTATCAAAAGTAAAACCTTTTGAATTGATTATAAGAGTATATTATTGTTGTGAACGTATGCATAATCTATAAAATAATATAAAAAGCCGGCTTTTTTGCAATAAACAATATTAACAACAGAAATCGATCAAAGCTACAATCAAAACGCTATAAGTGTATGAATGTTCAAAATACGACATGGTAAAGAAGACATTCTAAAAAAGATTTGCCAATTTCAGAATCTCATTAAAATATACAGTGTAACCCGGATATAAGAGACCCGGATATAAGAGAAACCCGGATATAAGAGAGATTTTCTCTGGTTCCAAAGTGTTCCCATACTTACCTAAGCAAAATAGACCAAACCCGGATATAAGAGAAACCCGGATATAAGATACTTCTTTTCCGGTCTCGACAACTCTCTTATATCCGGGTTACACTGTAAATCTATTTTTCTAATCATTTGATCCCCAAAAGTTTATTTTTTATTATCTTATTATTATTTTTTTGCTATTTTTTTTATTATTATTATTATTATTATTATTATTATTATTATTATTTTATTATTTCTTTAGGCATTTCTTCAAAGAAACGTGTAAATATTACTAGTATGCAGGTGGTTAGAGAAAGTGAACGTGAGAGAAAAGACTGACTCTAGGGAGGAAAGAGCAAATGACAAAAGATGGACTCGATTCAAAAAGATAGAAGATGGCGATTGACGTTGTATTTAAATTGTTGAAGATTGTAGTTATCAGAGAAGCAATTAAAAGGAAGGTAGTTCCACAGGTGGGAAGTGTGAGAAAAAAAGACAGTTGGAACAGAAATGGTGATTGCATTTAGCTATTTCAGCATTAAAATGGTGGGACCTAGATGACAATCTAGTAGCACGCTTAAATAAGTCGGGATAACAGGGAAAAAATCTCGTCAGAGCAGTTGCCATGAAAAGACAAAGGGAAGCCAAGTCACGTCTTTAAGAAAGCGAGTGAAGTCCAGATGCCAAGTCTAGATGTCCAGAAAGTGAAGTCCAGATGTCCAAGATGTGAAGTCCAGATGCTAAATTCTGTTACATTATAGATGCGTTGAATTTTGTTAAGAAACTCGAGATTAAATAGCAGGTGCACCAGACCAGATATGATAGCAATATCCAATGCACGGACGAATAGTAGATTGGCAAATGTGTAACATGGACGCTTACGAGAAAATTTTTCTGGGACAACACAGTGACCGAAAATTCCTGCTATTGATTCTACGTAATCGTTTCATATCAAGTAAGTTGAAAACTTGAGGCCAAGAAGACGCAGTGTTGTTCCCCATGTGTCTATGTCAGCCATGCTGGTGGTAGGCAGAAAAGTTTCTCTATGGTGGTCATATGAGATCAGTTTTGTTTTGGAGACGTTAAAATTTAGAAGCCATTTTCTGTCCTTGTTAATTTTTGATTGCAAGTCCTTTTCAGGTGCAGCAGCCAGATAACAGGCAAGTTAGCACTTCGAACTGGAGTAATGGTTAGAAAGTTCGTTTCGACTGAGTAGTAGGTTCGATCCACACTAAGTGCCCAATACGCTCGGCATTATTGAACATTATAAGCTTCGTTTCAGAAATCCTTATTGTTGAAACTTGACTAATGCATGGAATAATAATGCAACACAAAATGTACTTAGAACAAAATGTATTGAAACAAGAAAGTGTACACAATATTTACATATAGTCTTTTGTATATTCCTGGTAAGACCGTTCCTGGAGAATGTGTTGACTGAGTCGCAGTCGGGCAGAATCTCTGGTTGAATCTCTTGATTCCTTCCTCTCTTCCCGGTACCAACCATATTTATATGGTCGGTACTCCACGATGCAAATTAGGTGGATCCTACCACAACACTTATATAAAGAGAGAAATAAATAAATATTTCTTTTTTTAAGAATTTGAATTATCTTTTTATTACAAAGTATAATACATTGTTTTATTTGTGTTAGTAAATAAATAATTAAAAAAAGTATACTTTTTAACACTTATTCATCATCATAATTTTAATGAGCTGCACAACTTTAACAATTGTGTGTAGGGAGACAAAATATGGTCGAAAACCATTGGCACCAATAATTGAACATCTCTTTATCTAATATAGATGAGTTCAAGATTATGACCGGGAAATAAATCAAATCGCAATGTGCCGTAAATTATAGAATAGATAGCAAGAATCCAGCTATGCTCTAAGATTTTTATCTTTTAAATCATGAAGATTAAAAACATATAATGAAACCTCGAAGATTGCCGCTTCTTTGGTACAATAATTGAGCTACATGCCTAATATCTATTAACCTAGAAGTCATAATTGCTTTACAGACAGAAAAATTAAAAACAAAAACGTCCCTGACATTTTTCATGTCGCCTCTACTAGTAAATGTTTGTGTCAGTGAAGACGGGTGTTCTATTTCATTTCTGGTATAAAACATTTTGAAGAGCTTTAAGTACACATGTCTACGTCACACGATTTCAAAGTTTTTGTTGAGATGACTTTTATTTATTATTTACATATCTAATGTATTTGTGAAGAATATTGAAATAATCCCGAAACTATACTGTTTTCAAGCCTCCTGAATACGGACAGAAAATGAATTCAATATTTATACAGAAATAGAAACTGGTGTAAGACAATGATGTGTCTTCTCAACGGAGTTATTCAACCTATATAGTGATTCTCAGAGAATTAGAAGTCCGCCCAGGATTCGTTGTTGGCGGCCACAATCTTAATAAACAGAAGATTTGCAGCTGACACTGTATTGACAGCAGACACAGAAGAGGAAACTGCAAGAACGCTTACAAAATGCACAGAAGGAAAGTGAGTAGAAAGGACTAAACGTTAATTGTAAGAAGCTATAATATATGGTTTCAGTAAGTGAAACAACCTAACATATAAAGTACAAATAGGATATACCAAAATCAAAAAAAAAAAAGTACAACAATTTAATTATCTAGGATGTGTTTTAACAGAGGACGAAATCTGAAGGTAATGTGAGATAGCGAAAGTTGCTTACCAAAAACTAAGCAAAGTATTAAGAAGCAGAAAAATTTCCTTAGAATATATGTAAGGGGTACTGGATTGTTATATAATATTAGTTCTTGAGTCAACAGAAATATGGTCCTAAAAAAGATGCTAAGAATACCATGGACTGAACATGTGAGCTACGATGAAGATTTACATAAAACAAAAGGATCTGTCTATATTTCTGAGATGAGGTATTAAGTACACTATTTACATTATTCGGATTATTGTCCTCATCTTTGCTGCCATGTTTATCACAAAATTTCGGCTCTTCAGTATCTGTCTATATTTCTGAGATGAGGTATTATGCAAACTATTTACATTATTCGGACTATTGTCCTCATCTTTGTCACCATATAATTACAACGTTTCGGCCCTTCAGTATCTATCTATATTTCTGAGATGAGGTTACACTATTTACGTTATTCGGTCTATTGTCCTCATATTTGTGGCCATATTTATTACAACGTTTCGGCCTTTCAGTATCTGTCTATATTTCTGAGATGAGGTATTATGTACACTATTTACATCATTCGGTCTATTGTCGTCACCTTTGTCGCCAAATTTACTACAGCGTTTCGGCCCTTCAGTATCTGTTTATATTTCTGAGATGAGGTATTATGTACACTATTTACGTTATTCTGACTATTGTCCTCAGCTTTGTTGCTATTTTTATCACAACGTTTCGGCCGATGTACGCTCCGGCCTTCTTCAGGTGGTTGGAATGTGGAACTAAACCCTTTATTTTGCTCGCCGGGGTAGACTGTTCTAGTTCCACGTGCCATATCTAATGGATGTCAGTTATCAGCTATCTCGTTTTAATTCTCTTTTCCAAGTTCTCCACTACCTTAACCAGGTATTGAACTCACAAATCTTTGTCACTGGATCTAACCAACGCCTTTATCCACTGTGTCATGTCTCCTTAAGGACACATTGGACATGGCACGTAGAACAGTCTACCCGAGCTAGCGATATAAAGGGCTCAGTTCGACATTCCAGCCACATGAAAAAGGCCGGTGCGTACATCGGCCGAAACGTTGTGATAAAAAATGCCAACAAAGATGTGGACAGTAGTCCTAATAATGTGAATAATAAACCAAAACGACACTTATAATTAAATCCCCGAAGAGACAGTTGACATTTTTTGGATACATAATGCTGAAAGATGGTACGACATTAGCTGCAAACAGCCTCAGTAGTACAGTCTATCACTGTTAATATTTAACATTCCCCCCTTCGAGGGGTATATGTGTCACAAGGCTGAGTTTAATGTGGGTCATCCGAACCCGTAGGCTCGGCCAAAAAAATCCCCGTAGAAACCGCATAAACGGGTTCGGGCCTGTCTACCTACCCGGACGAAACCTTGCCCTTCGGCACAACCTCGTCCGGGTTCCTCTCCGCCCAAGGCAGAGAGTTCGACAGGAGCTGTGAATAGTCTCAGCCTCGGTAGAACAGTCTATCACTGTTAATATTTAACATTCCCCCCTTCGAGGGATATATGTGGCACAAGGCTGAGTTTAACGTGGGTCATCCGAGCCCGTAGGCTCGGCCAAAAAAATCCCCGTAGAAACCGCATAAACGGGTTCGGGCCTGTCTACCTACCCGGACGAAACCTTGGCCTTCGGAACAACCTCGTCCGGGTTCCTCTCCGCCCAAGGCAGAGAGTTCGACAGGAGCTGTGAATAGTCTCAGCCTCGGTAGAACAGTCTATCGCTGTTCACCCGAGGCTTACTTTCCTACTATTTTATATTAAGTGGAAGAGCCCACAATAGCCACATTAGAGGGAGCAAACCACAACAGAAAAACAAAATATCTAACGAGATTGTCTAAATGCATGGTAGGATAGAGTTTAGAAGACAGAACAAAAATACAAATGAGACCACTGTTACTTTAAACTACCTAGGCTCACTCAACAATTTTTAACTTTCGTGCCTACAAAGAAAAGTTCCTGAAAAGGATGGTTATTCCCCTGAGGCCACTGTTACAATAAACTACCTTGGCTCCCTCAACAATGTTTAACTTGCACGCCTAGAAAAAAAAAACAGTCCGTCAAAAGAATGGTTATTCCCTTGAAGACCACTATTACTTTAAACTACCTTGGCTCCCTCAACAAGTTTTAACTTTCGTGCCTACAAAAAAAACCAGTCCCTCAAAAGAATTGTTATTCCTTTGAGACCACAATTACTTTAAACTACCTTTGCTCCCTCAGCAATATTTAACTTTCACGCCTAGAAAAAAACAGTCCGTCAAAAGAATGGTTATTCCCTTGAAGACCACTATTACTTTAAACTACCTTGGCTCCCTCAACAACTTTTAACTTTCGTCTCTACAAAAAACAGTCCCTCAAAAGAATGGTTATTCCCTTGAAGACCGCTGTTACTTTAAACTATCTTGGCTCCCTCAACAATGTTTAACTTTCATGCCTAGTAAAAAACATCTTGAATAGACATGCCATATAGAAGAAGAATATATTCATTCGTATCTATGTGAATAAAATGTTATGATTTTGAAAGGTTATCTTTCCGCATTGGCTTTCTTAATTTTTCTCTTTACATAAACAGTTTTGTTGATTCAATCCATTATTTCTTTCTCTTATTCTTTGTTTCTACATCTTTTTGTGATAAGAGATGTTTTTTTTTAATAAGCCTTCGTTCTTCATTCTCTTTTCCTGATTCTTTCTCTCCTTTTCTTGGGCCTCTTTTTCCACTGCTTTATTCGTCGCTTTTTTCCTTCTTTTTCATTATGTCACCTTCTCTCTAAATACGCATCATTTTAGCTCCCATTTTTTTTTTTACTTAGGCCGGGTTACGACAATATCACGTCTAAACAATGATTCTCGTACGATCACGTCGAACCTAGTCAGTACCTAAATGGGTGACCGCTTGAGAAGATCTGTTGCTGTAAGCTTGGATGTGCTGGTAGTGTAATGGATAATGACTCAAAATTGTAAATCGGAGAGCCGAGTTCAAATTCCAGTTGGGTTCGTTATATTCACTTACGCTCAAATAACATTGGAAAAAGTATCAATCTACTTCATCTATCAACAGCTATGGATTAATAAGTAGAACATATACGAGGAATTCCTTGGTATCTCCAAAAATATTCTTACAATATGAAAATTTTTTCTTCATCCTTCTGTTTATTTTTTTCTCATGTTCCTTCCTTTTTTTCTTAATTTTTTTCCGTAGTTTTCATTCCCATTAACATCGTGGGTACTTTTACGAACGAAAGAAAGAACGATCGAAAGATATAAAAAGAAAAAAAAGAATGAATGAAAGAAAGAAGGAACAAAAAAAAAGAATGGACGAATGAAAGAATTAAATTATTTAGGAAGGGAGAATGATAAAGATTATTGCGAAAGAAAGAAAGAAAATAAGAAAGAAAGAAAGAAAGAAAGAAAGAAAGAAAGAAAGAAAGAAAAACACAAGAAGTCAAAATTAAATCATTGAGAGCAAAAAAGCGGGAAAAATAAATTATCGAAATAGAAGGAAAGAAAGAAAAAATAAATTATTCAGGAAACAAGAAAGGATGAAAAAAAGAAAGAGAAAATTAAGTTATTTAGAAAGAAATAAAGTATGAGTTAGAAAATATAAAAGAATATGAAAGAATAAATGAATAAATATTAAATTAGTGAGATGTCACCGGGCATTTTTCCTGCGTCTCTTAACGATGGACCGGTTGTACGCGTTCGACTTGATGTAACTAGCCATTTTTTTTTCCACACCAAGATGTTAAAGCTACATCAGATGTGAGATCAGCTGACAGTCATCACAAGTTTTGTAGTTACACTCATATATCGTCGTATCATCGGCATATATATTCACAAATGATCTGAGCATAGATATTCAGTGGGTATCAACCTTGACTTGCTAGATCAATTTCGACTCAATAGTAAGTTCGATTCTCACTGGGTGTCCCATACTTCTGCCGTTGTACCGCATCAAAGTTATGCTTAGATAATCATTCAGTTTTTTTTTTCTTGTGGGGTAATTGTTAGTGTTATGATGTTAATTTGGGGTTAATAAAGACAAACGCCAAATAACATGTAACAATAAAATGGGGTTTATTCGGTTGGTAAGTTGGTACAGATATAGCCTGAGTAGTCTATAACTAACTCAGCCCAGAACTTCTTCTACACTGTCTTTTGACCTGCCATATTTAACGTCCTTGTTTGTAGACGAGTTCATCTTCAAGAGGGGTGGTAGGTTCCTACACAACAGTTAGCAAGTTTTTCTCACTACATCAATTCCGACTGTATAGCGAGTTCAATCCTCATCTGGTGCCCTATGCTTTCCGCTTAGCGTCACATCTTTATACTTTCCGCCATGCTTAAGGAAGTACCATTCGCATCGTGATCTCTCTTATACTTTTTTTCCCCCCTCACTCCACATTTTCTCTTCTTTCTCCCCCTTATTCTTTTTTCTTCTTCTCTGTTAGATGTCTTTTTATCCACCTCCATTTCTTTTTTCTCTTCTTCAAACCCTTTTACTCCTCCGACTTCTTATTCTGCTTCATCTAATCTTCCTCCTGCATTTCTATTTTTCTTCTATATTTTTTCACGTTACTGTCCTTCTTAAGCTTTTCATGATCCCTCTTTCCTTCTTACACTTTAACGTCCTTTTTCACCTCCTTTTCTTACTTAATCTTATTTTTCTCCTTCTCTTTTTTCTTCTCATTATTCTTCTTTCTCTCCTCATGTTCTTTTTTTTTTACTCCTCTTCTTTTTTAAGTCTCATTTTCTCTTCCTTTTCTCCTCTTTTATTTTATACCTCCATTCGCGCTTTTCCTGATTTTTCTTTTTCTCATTTTCATGTATTTTTTCTGGGTTATTTTTTTTTTACATCGTTGCCATTCCAATAGTCATCACTTTCCCTCATCCCCTTTTCCCTCATCTTTCTTGTCTTACATTTTTCAGTTTTCCTCGTTTTCAATTCGTTATCATTAGTCCGGATCAATTCACTTCAACTCCAGAGACGTCAGCCATTTCTTTCGTCATTGTTTTTGAAATTGTGTTCATATCCTTCCTCAACTTCGTTCTTTTTTTCTGTCATTTTTTCAATCCCCTATTTCATTTCTTTCTTTCTTTTTCTTTCTTACTTTCTTTCTTTTTTCTTTCTTTCTTTCTTTTTCTTTCTTTCTTTCTTTCAAACTCAATTTCCATTCTTTTCTTTTGCTATTGTATTCGTTTTCTTCCTTTTTTTTAAATTTTATTCGCACTGATTTTAACTTTTCTTTCTTTTTCAAAAGTGTATTTCTGCTTCCTTCTTTATTTTCAATGACTTCATTTTTCACATCTTCTTTCTTCCTTTCTTTCTTTCTTTCTTTTACAATAAAGATACCTTCCTTTACTATATTTTATTTTTTCTCTTTCTTTCTTACTTTCTTTTATTTTTTCTTTTACTTTCATTTTTTTTATCTTCATTTTACAATAATGATACTTTCCTTTACTATAATTTTAGTTTTTCTTTTTCTTTCTTTCTTTCTTTCTTTCACGATAATGTTTCTACTACTCATTCTTTTTTGTTTTTCAAAAATTTAATTTTTTTTTATCCTTTTTTCCTTTCTTTTACAATATTTTAATTTTTCTTAGTTTCTTTCATTTTTCTTTTTCTCTTTTTTTCTTTCTTTCTTTCTTTCTTTCTTTGCGGTGAGTAAAACTTCATAATTTTTTTTTACAATGGCAAATAGACCTGTATTAGCTTAGACTAATATTCTCTAAGCAAGCACATGCAGCGTTAATGTCTCGGCAGTTTAAAAATAACTACAACTGCAAAATAAAGCTGTCATTTTTTGACAGTTCGGTTGTACAGTTTATTAGCTCAGGAGATAAGGGCAGGAAGTATTTAGGCATGAATAAATCATACAAATATCCATATAGGTAAAATATGGCATCTACCCATATGTAGATGTTTTGAGGGGGAACTTTAAGAATTGCACAGATACTATACCAGCAAATTTTCATGTTATTTTGTTCTGTTAACTGGAATCATGTCTTTTGTGTAGTATCTGTTATTTAGAAAGAAGAAAAATAACAAAATAACGCAAGAAAGAAAGACAGAAAGAAAGAAAGAAAGAAAAAAAGAAAACGAACGAAAGAGAATGAAAGAAAAACGATCGAAAGATAAAAACAGAAAAATGAATGAATGAAAGAATGAACAAAAGAAAGAATGGACGAATGAAAGAATGGACGAATGAAAGAATGGACGAATGAAAGAATGGACGAATGAAAGAATTACTATATTTAAAGAAGAAAGAATGATTAAGGTTATTGGGAAAGAAAGAAAGAAAAACGAGAGAGGTCAAAATTAAATCATTGAGAGCGCAAAAGCGGGAAAAATAAATTATTCAAAAAGAGGGGAAGAAAGAAAAAAAATTAAATTATTCAGGGAGCAAGAAAGAATGAAAAAAAGAAAGAGAAACTTAAGTTATTTAGAAATAAATAAAGAATGAGTGTGTTATAAAAATATAAAATAATATGAAAGAATAAATGAATAAATATTAAATTAGTGAGATGTCACCGGACATTTTTCTTGCATCTTTAAATATGGACCGGATATATGCGTTCCACTTGATGTAACTAGCCATTTTTTTCACACACGAAGATGTTAAAGGTACATCGGATGTGAGATCAGTTGCCAGTCATCACAAGTTTTGTAGTTACACTCATATATCGACGTATCATCAGCATAGATATTCACAAATGATACAGTTTATGTGAAGTAAAAAGAGGGTTGATCCTAGAAGTGACCCCTGCCTCGATTACTAGGTCATCGGAGGTCTGGTCGTTAGTATATAGCCTCAAGAATCTACTCGTTGGGAACGCCTTTATAACTGAGAAAAGTTAGTTAATAATACATTCAAATTAATTGAGGATTTGCCCTTATTCAATGAACTCTTACAGTCATGTCGATAAGCAGACTCGTGAGTGTGGATACGATATCTCCTAGTGACGAAAATTGGATTATGAAATACGCCCAAACAAGCCTCACACCACAAGACCCCCTCTATACCTACGCACGATCTTGTGCTGCATTTGGTGGAGTAGTCGACAAGTGAGGCTCTAATAGCTGCGACCAGCTGTTCAAACCGTCACTGCGGACATGTACCCACAGCAGTTGGAACGTGAGCAACAGGCACTGAATCAGAAGGAGCCAGCATTGTTTAATCGTAAGTATGTACTGTTCCTCCATGACAATGCCAGGCCTCATATGAAGCGAGTGGCTAAGGATACCATTGCCGAGAGACATTGTGCTATCGTCCTTACTCCTCGGAACTTACGTCAACAGTTTACCACCGCTTCAATTCCGGGGACAACCATTTTCGCATATGAGGCAGACTTACTGCTTTGTGTCGAAGACATCTTATTTTTGGTAATAGGTTGTGAATGCAGATTTCTTTTTTAATTTGAGGACTAATGGTATGTCATTTGATGTATATCATTTTTGTAATAAATAAAAAACGACAATGACTATTAAGGGCTAAATTGTGCATATTTTTTTACAATAATTTTCCTCTTATGCAAGACAAAAGAGTCACTCAAGGTAGAATATCACAGGTTAATCAGCACAGTTTAGGGGATATGTGGGTTAGATAACGGTTGATCCTAAATTTGAACAGCTTATAATTGTAGTGACCTAGGAAGCAACCTCTTTGCAATCGGCTCCAGAAAACAGCGGCTGATGTGAAGAAGCTGCTGCAATGGAATTTACATCTCACCAATGAAATATGTAAGAAAGTAGGGTGTATCCCTTCAATATGTGTGGCATGTCGTGTCTTAGCTGTGAATGTTAAAACTAGTGGAACTTAGGAATGTATTTCGCCTAAACATACTCCAGAGAGACAGAGCTGTTTCGTATGTGGCAAAGTGGGTGTTGGTTGGAAATAATCGGAACAGTCGGACAAGCCTGTGTGCTTTTTCAACGAGACGTGGAATAAACAAAGATGTGGGACTGACAGTTCCGGGCAAAGTTAGTGGTTAGAGGGATCGCTGTGGAAACTGTATTGTCTGAGTAAACCCAAATCCCTGTTTAATCCTCTAACATGTGATTCTATTATGAAAATGTATTTTATCTCAGATCTGCGTCATTCTTGTCGGCTTTTAAAAGAAGACGCTAAAGCAAGCATTTCATATCATCAATGTTATGGAACAGTTGGTTGAAAAAAGACATTGGCGTGTCCGGAAATTCTGACTTTAAAATTTATCTCTTCAATTTAGTCAAATGCTAATATATAATAAATATCACGAATCTTATTGCCAATTTTATTTTATATATATAAATTGAATTAAAGTACCAAGCTCTGTTTCATTTGCTTGAAGATAAAACAGAGCTTGGTACTTAATTGAATTTAATTCTAATAATTATATTGAAGTTTTCAGCTCTTGTTTTTGAAACATGTGAACTCTTGTGTAGCGGAGGAATCATATTTTAAAATAAATAATTATATTTAGGCTTTCCTTTTGTATCGAGCACTGTTTTTAACAAATAAAAACGTAATATGGAGATTACCTGAAACTTAAGTGCAAACATAATACAAACTGTTGAAAATCGGTGTTGACTTCAGTGTCTATTCTGATACTTACACACACTCTATCCCTGATATTTTGCCATTCGACCAATAAATATTGCATACCTTCTCCGTTCATGTCATCTGTTATCATAGCTTCATTGGATTCTTTCAGAGCCTGTGACCTGTAATAGTCTTTAAGAAATGTAAACATAAACTGGTTCCTGTTTTCTATAAACTGTACAAGTGCCATTCTTCTTCTTACTTTACTCGTTGTTGGAAATCCTCTTTTGTAAATCCAGTCTTTAATAACTTAGGCGAAACTCCAGATCCTCCTATCGGCCTATTAGTTTACCTCTAAGGAGAATAAAATTAATTATTAATTTACGATTATAACCGATATAGGCAAGAAAACTATATAAATGATCATATATTAAAAAAACGTGAATGCATGCACGTATACATGTTATGTATACATGTATATATATACACACACACACACACACACACATATATATATATATATATATATATATATATATATATATATATATATATATATATATATATATATATATATGTGTGTGTGTGTGTGTGTGTGTGTATATGGATGTATGTAATGCTATGTCAGAAGTCAATAATACCTGTAGAGCGGTCGAAAATAAAACATTTTTTTATAGATCTCTGTTCCACGCATCTGTTAAATGAAAAAAAAAAATGAATATGAAACATATGTCGAAAACAAACCAACAAGAAATAATGCCTTTTGGGAAATACCATCTTTTATGGACCACATGGTGACCTTGTATCAAACAGGACGGGGACTTTTTTTTTTTTTTTTGAGAAAGGAAATACCATCGAGCAGGAAGTAATTCTCTGAAGTAACACTGTCTAAACTAGAAAACTGTTTTGTATTTGTTTTGGTTTTGTTTTTTTGTTTTTCAATTCTGTGTCTGTATTCACGAGTCTGAAAGAATTCTCTCCTTCGTGACTCAAAACCGATCGACAGAGGAAGCATCTATAATTAGCGTCGTGGGTGATAGAAAATAGCTTTTCAGTGTCGACGTGACTGTGAGTGAGCGCAAATATCAGAATATATATATATATATATATATATATATATATATATATATATATATATATATATATATATATATATATATTATTTCAAGAACAGATCGACGATAGACTTACAGAGTAAATAAGTAACACTTTTATTTGGTTTGGGGATATTTAGCGATACATGTAACAAGAATGGTTTCTATTATCTAAAAAAATATTCGATTAGTGATGATGGTTGATAATCACAAATAAATGATATTAAATTAAATACTGGCCTATCGTAATATTTGTGTGTAAAAGGTGGTATGGATTTAACGAGCTTGTATCGCACACCCTTTTCATCATTTATATGGCAAAAAAATATCTAATGCTTTGCATCGGATGTTATAAGCAGAGAAGAAGTCGTAGAGTGATCAGTCCCGTAGCCCGTTAGAGATATTAAATATATTGCGCATTGTTAATATCACAGGCAAGATAACCTGACGAGGTCGATCCCTCTTCAGTCTCATTTTGAATTAAGTGTTCTTGTCATAGATTGTCATTCAAGGCAAGATCATCGAGTCTAGCCTGATATTTAACCCATAGCTGGGGAAAAACGATTATTTTATTTTCCATGGATATCAACGTTAAATGAACGAAATAGAATCAACCAAAATTTGATTACAGTTCGCCGATTTCAATATCAGCCCATAAAATACAGATTTTTTCCTGGCACTACTAAATAAAGGCAGTATATTGGAATGGATTCCGGAAGTGATTCTTAGGGATCCAATCGTCTTCGCTATGTACTTAGTGAAATATTTTAAATACCTAACAATAAATATTCAACACTGGATTCTGACGTAAAACGAAATTAGAAGAAGAAGAAGAAGAAGAAGAAGAAGAAGAAGAAGAAGAAGAAGAAGGAGATGATGATGATGATGAAGAAGGAAGAGGAGAAGAACATGACGAAGAAGGAGGTGGAGAAGAAGAACATGACGAAACAGAAGGAGGAGGAGAAGATGACGACGAAGAAGCAGGAAGAGAAGATGATGACGAAGAAAGAGGAGGAGGAGAAGATGACGAAGAAGAAGGAGGAGGAGAAGAAGATGACGAAAAAGAAGTAGGAGGAGAAGAAGATGACGAAGAAGAAGAAGGGTGATTTATGTCATGTCCCATCAGGATGTACACGATCATTACCCTTCATATATTCCGTTTCATTATTTTCTGTGAAATGCCGAGTATATTCATAAAGATTGCTACAACGCTAACATTCACGACCCACAGAACCCGCAGCTGTTTGATCTCTTCACTATGCAAAGTTAGAATATCGAAATCCACTGTCAGGGCTGTTAGTATTTTATTATTATTATTATTATTATTATTATTATTATTATTTATAACTTCCAGGTCCAATTTATTAGCCTGGAATGGGTGATCGCTTTCAATCACAATATCCCGAGGACAGATTCTCCTCTCTTCTTATCCCATTTTTCTCTTGGGGAAATATAAATTTGCTTGCACAGTTCTAAGGAATCACTTTGTCTACCCAATCATACTTTTGCGCGTGTTCTTTCTTAGATAATTTATGCTTTGCATTTACAGTCTTTATCTTCATATTTTTCCTGCCTATTATATATTTTCTTCACATAGGAATTGTTTTGGGTCGCTGTTAATAGCGATTCAGTTTCATTTTTTAGGTTTCCTTTACCTAGCCTTAGGGATATCGATGTATACGCAATTTTTATGATTAGTCTATTTCAAGTGTCAATGCATTCATCTATGTCCGCACATTTGAATTCCTATTTTTGTGTTGTATGTTTATCTGTACACATTAACTTTAATGTTTCCTTACGAGTTCTGTTCAAATTTAAGGTACAAATATCTAGAATAGTTGCCGCGTATATAAGGTAAAACAAGTATTGCAGCTGGCCGAATTTAATGTACAAAAATGATGGGGTCTGTCCGAATATAAGGTGCGAACATGTAAGCATGTTGTCCGTAAAATAAAACATTTAGGCTTTTTTTAAGCATATCACCCCCCCTAAGCATGGCGGGAGTGCCACTAGCACTCAAGGGGTTACAGAGAGTGAGAGCAAGAGTAAAAAGGGTTATTTGAGGAAAGGATAAATAGAACGACGGGGATCAAGATCAAGGCATTACAAATGTCGATTGACATTACATTGGAATATGTGAAGATTATAGCTATCAGGGAAGGAAGTAAAACGAGGGGAGTCCCACTGTCGAGAAATGCGAGATAAGAAGCCATTGGAGTTGAAGAGACGGCTAAATTTAACCGTTTCGACAGTGAAAGGTGGGGTAGAGATGCCAAACTAGTAGCACGCTTAAATTCATGCAGTTTGGGAACCAGTGAAAGTAGCTAACAGAGTAGTTGCCATGAATTTATCTATAAGAAAGACAGATTGAAGCCACATCATGTCTGTGCGAAAGTGACTGTAGACGAGATGCCAGATCAAAACCTATCCCATTGCATATCCGTCTATGGATTTTGCTTGTCTGTGAAGTAAGGTACAAGTATGAATGAGGTCAGACCGCGAAGTAAGATACAATCAGATAGTAGGCCATGTGCATTCTTCAAGTTCATTGAATCTATATCTGTGGAATTATTTAAGCGTGACTAACTCCCTTTCTCTTATCTTTTCGATTGATTGTCTGTTGATAACAATTCTGGAATCTAAGGCCGTATATATCACGTCCTCTGTTTACCTTGTTTTTTCGTTCCGGTTTCTGCATTGCGCTTTTGTCACTTCAAGAAACGTCTTGATTTTGGCATAATTGAAACTACCTAGGTGTTTAATCCTTGAATTAAACTTCCACTGCCAGATTTGATTACTAATATTTTCTTTACAATTTACATTATTCGGACTATTGTCCTCAAATTTGTCACCATTTCGGCCGTTGTACGCTCCGGTCTTCTTCAGGTGGTTGGAATGCCGAATTGAACCCTTTATTTCGCTCACTGGGGATAGACTGTTCTAGTTCCACGTGTCATGTTTTAATGGATGTCAGTTATCACTTATCGCCTGTTAATTCTCCTCTCCAAGTTCTCCAACTAACTTAACTAGTTATTGAACACTCTGTCACTGGATCTAACCAACGCCTTTATACACTGTGCCATGTGTTCGTGAGGACATCTGTGTATGAATTTCTGGGTTTTATAAATCTAATGTCTTCAGCAACAGTTTTTTTACCAGTACTCATATTCCAATTTTTGCCGTTATCATTACTATTTTTTATCAAAGCTCATATTGCAATTTTTGTTGTATAAATATGGCGACAAAAATGAGGACAATAGTCCGACTAATGTAAATAATGTAGACAATACCTCATCTCAGAAACATAGACAGATAATATTTTCTTTTTCGTTCGTTCCAGGTAATATTTGATTACTTTTCCTCCATGAGGTATTATGACCTTATTCAATCATTAAGAATTAAGATTCATCAGAAAATTTAAATAGGAACACAGTGAAATTTTCATGGGTTGATCCATGTTTTTATTATTATTAAAGAAAGTTAATTTTTTTCGTAATATCAATTTAGCTTTTTTCTCATCATGCTTTTATTTTGTATACTGGCCTAATAATATACAATAAATATTATATTTATCATTATTATTAGCAGTCTTATTATTGCTAGTATTATCATTATGTTAGTGTCGCACATTGGCGGAATCAATGACTAATGGTACCAACAGGACTACTTATAACTCAAAGAAGAATCCTCGCAGAGTAAAATGATGGCAGTTTTATGAAGATCCGAATTCTTCGTCTCACTTTCAATTTCATTTAAGCGTTCTTTCAAGTTTCTAATCAAGTCTCTATTCACCGCTTGAGATCATTTTCTTTTCCTCGTCCTAACAGTAGGAGGATGAACATCATGCTTTGTAATGGACCACATGCCGAGCGAGATATCTTCCCCATTGATTCTAGTGTCATTCACATCATTATGTGAGATAACCTGATTGGTCATTTCATTCACAACAGGAAAGTTAGCAAATTTAAGCGCTTCATCTCTAGGGGGACTGTCGGCTAAGGCTAAGAAGCCCCTGGTACCCATAAGACACGATTATATACCGCCGGACACCAACCCGGTAATTTGAGACCACAGGAGACTATTATTATTATTATTATTATTATTTCCTTTGATTTCTGTTTGGTAATCATTTCGTTCTTGGTTCCAACAAGAAGCCTAAGGTCTGAAATTAAACCATGACCTTTTCATATTTTTGTAAAATACATAAAAATAAAATTAAAACAACGGCAGATCAAAGATAATTTACATAGATAAAGCTCTTCGTAATATGTGGGCTGTACTCGTGAGTACAATTTTTTTTTTGTATTTCTTTAAGGCATGGGCTACCAGAAATCCTTTCACTGAGTTTATCGGAACCATTTCCAATCAATCTGAGGCCTCCAACTACTACTGGAATTATTGATATCCTCGTGTACCACGTGTTTTGTGATTTCCACTTCAAGATTCTTGTATTTTGATATTATTATTATTATTTTTATTATTTTTATTTTCTTTGATTTCTGGCGTTTACACATTTCTTTCCGGGTTCCGCCCAGGGACCTAAGGTTAGAAATGGCATCATGACACTTTCCACTAACAAAAAAAAAGAAAAAAATACATAGATAGAGCCCTTCGAAAGTGTGGGCTGTACTTGTCAGGAAAATTTTTTGTATCAACTTGAGGCATGGACTTCCAGGAATCCCTTCAATTAGTCTACTGCAATCTTTTCCAACCAGTCCTAGGGCTCCAACTACATCAGGGATTGTTGATGTTCCCAAATGCCACATTTTCGAGATTTCTATTTCAAGGTCCTTGTATTTTGACAACTTTTTGAATATCTTCAAAGATACATTGCAGTCAGCAGGGACTGCCATGTCAATAAGGAGGCACCGTTTTTGTTTGTGTCTTTAATAACAGTATCTGGGCGGTTGGCTTTGATTGTTCTGTCAGTGTGTATTGCGTAGTCCCATAGAATTGTAACAGGTCCTATCTCTGGTGTTCATACCATTTTCTTTCAGTTTCCTTCCCGTAGAAGTTGCAGATTTTCCAGTGCAGATATTGGCCCACTCTGTCATGTCGGGTTTTATATTCAGTGGGTACCAACATCGTGCAACCTGATATAAGATGATCAATCGTTTCTGGATATTTATCACAGAATCTGCATTTTGGGCTGACACAATATTTTAGTATATGTGCTTGATAATTCCTCGTTAGCAAGCATTGGTCCTGTGCAGCAAGGATGAATCCTTCAGTTTCAGCTTTCAACCCTGCACTACGTAGCCACTGATGGGTACGGATTTTGCCTACGTCAGCTTGTTTGGTACGGACAGAGTATTGACCATGAAGCAGTTTATCTTGCCATCGCTTCTGTATCTGGTCGGTTGCATTCGTCTTTGCTGTCTTTTTCAAGTATTTTGCAGTTTCAGCCGGTGTATTGTGCTGTAGTTGCATCTCTACGCCCATTTTGAATTTCATTTTGAATTTGTTGGCGTCTTTTATTACGGAGTAAAGACGCTTACTACTTTCATGTTCTTTGACGCATACCATCATCCAGTCTTCTGTAGTTTCCAAGTATTATTATTATTATTATTATTATTATTATTATTATTATTTCATTTGATTTCTGGTGTATACACATTTCCTTTCTGGTTCCAACAAGAGACCTAAGATCAGAAATGACTTCATCACATTTTCCAGCGGTCAAAAAAAAAAAAAAAACAAAAAAAAAAACTCAAAGAACAAAATCCCATACATAGTTACAGGGAGGGAAAGTGAAAGGGGAGACTGGGTATAGGGAGAATGAAGAAAAGGACAAAAGACAAACAGGATTCAAAAAAATAGAAGATGTCATTTGACGTTGCCTTTAAATTTTGAAGATTGTAGTTATCAGAGAAGTAAGTAAACGGAAGGGAGTTCCACAGGTGCGAAATTCTCCGAGAAAAGAAACTGATGATGTAGAAGCGTATTTAGGTTGCATTTAGCTTTTCCAACAGGAAACGGGTGGGACCTACATGACAATCCAATAGCCCGCTTAAATTCATAAAAACAGCGCACCTGGGAAGAAAATCTCAGCAGAGCAGTTGTCATCAAAATATTTGTTGAAAAGGCAGAGCCAAGCCACCTTATATCGGTGAGAAAGTGACTTAAGTCGTGATGCCAAGTCATGATTGATTACATTATAGATCGATTTTATATGAGAAATCTTTTTTTATTATTGTTTGTAATCTTTAATCATAATTTCAGGTTTACTAGCTTTTTATGTCTCTCCATAGAAATGCTGGTCTCAAGTAATAGTAACGCTAGGCCTTCAGTATCTGAATCGCATATTATTACAATTATTGACCGAGAGATCAGAGCCACAAAAAAGAAAGTAACGCTGGAAGATATACGAGGTACAATATACTTATCATGTCCCCAATCAGAATCGTATACGATATGTATACATCACAGACTACGTATGTGTTCGATGTTGAGAGAAATATTTTTATGTCGGTGAAACTGATCGGTTCTGAAGATCTCAGATTAAGGAATTTTCTAGATTTTCTTAGGCTTTCTCTTTATTCAAAGTTAAAACTAACAAACTAAGTACACAGCCATTATTCTCCTTCATGGAAAGGTGCCCGTTCATGATGCCAGCTCATGAAAAGGCATGGATAATACGTCATCCCTTATACAAAATACCCAACTAGTTTAAGTCATGCATTTGACAAGCGTATATATACTATGTATTCGAGAATAACCGTCTGCTAGGGCGGCAAGCCAATAACTATTGCAGACGCTTGCTCAGACGGATTTGTGTTTATTCAACCCTCACAGTGGGCACCTGTTGTTTATACTCCAAATATGCTCAGCAGTTTGGGGGGAAAAAGCGTGTTATCTAGCGTGATCAACAATTTGAACAAGGCCAGCACACTCAAGCCCTCGGCTATGATGACTTGTGACTTCGTTCTAGCACATCTATCGACAGCTCTCAAGAGATCCGTCTACCCAATTTCACTCACAAGGCTTGGGTCAAGCCGTGGTATGGTTTTTGCCGCACACTGAAAACGACCCCTCCAGTCCGATAACTTCAGGAATTATTCTACCTGACAAATCGACCTTGGTGAGATTCGAACCCATGTCTCATGGTCAGAATGCGATCCACTCAGCCACATGCACATTACTAAACAAAATATTCAAAGATAGATTTGATTTTTTTTTTGTTTTTTTAATGACTTGTCAACCTTTTGCAGATTAGAAAATATTTTTAGAGGGTGCGAATTTTTTTGGGGTGGGTAATAATGATTTACTTATCCAAGTCCTACCCATACCTTCAGAGAATAGGAGGATTTATAAGTTGCTCAAGGGTATTTGCGCCTAAGTGAATACAACAAACCCGACTGACATTCGAATTCGGCTTTCTGACATTCTTCTTATCCGAGCCGTTATCCTATTACGCTATGCCGATGCTAAAAGCGCGTGATATCCCCGAGCGGTCACACATCTAGCTATTTTATTCATTAAAACACAATATGTACATGTTATCGCCTTCAATGAAATAAAATCTGAAACCATCAAACATATGCCTTCGATTGAATCAAAGATGATTATTATTATTATCATTTTTATTTTCTTTGATTTCTGGCGTTTACACATTTCTTTCCGGGTCCCGCCCAGGGACCTAAGGTTAGAAATGGCGTCATGACACTTTCCACTGACAAAAAAGAAAAAAAGAAAAAAAAAAGATTACATAGATAAAGCCCTTCGTAAGGTGTGGGCTGTACTTGTCAGAACAATTTTCTGTATCTCCTTGAGGCATGGACTTCCAGGTATCCCTTCAATTAGTCTACTGCAATCTTTTCCAACCAGTCCTAGGGCTCCAACTACAACAGGGATTGTTGATGTTCCCATATGCCACATTTTCGCGATTTCTATTTCAAGGTCCTTGTACTTTGACAACTTTTTGAATATCTTCAAAGATACATTGCAGTCGGCAGGGACTGCCATATCAATATTATTATTATTATTATTATTATTATTATTATTATTATTATTATTCTTTTCCTTAGATTTCTGTTGTACACACATTTGCTTCCGAGACCCGACCAGTGTTATTTGTAAAAACAAAAATACTTCCCTCAAAACAAGATCACACAAATTTTACAAAACTCTTTGTCATGTGTGAGCTGTATTTTCTAGTACATTTTTTTTAATTTCTTTAATGTATGGACTACCAGGAATCTCTTCAATCCCTTTATTATTATTATTATTATTATTATTATTATTATTATTATTATTATTATTATTATCATTAGTAGTAGTAGTAGTAGTAGTCTCATAGATAATTGATAAAGTGACGCAGGGGTAAAAATATCCAAAGTCTAATATACCCATCATAAATCCCAGACTGACAAGCGTATATACAGCACGTACACCACAGCCAAATATAAGCCATATTTTAAATGGTGTCCCTCAGTTAGAAATGTAACCAGGCCGAGTAATCAAGTCTCTTCAGAATGGCAAAAGAATGAACACTTATACTAAAAATCAGGAAAATGCAGCTGAAATTCATTGGATACATAATTAGGAAGGAAGGCTTGAAAAACATAGACCTCAAGGGACATACTGGCAGCAAGAGCGATAGGGGAACTCAGCGAGCACTTTACCTGATGAGCATGGGGGAATGGATGGTGAATCGGGGTTTAGGAGCCCTAGCAAAGGAGAATGACTGCTAAGAGAGAGACGAGATAGGAAGTTGAGAAGAGCAATGGTCTCTTATATCCTGAAGGCTCTCGGCACATAGTCCTTGATTCTCAGCAGTGTTTCTGGAAAACGAATTTTTCTTCTTCTTCTTCTTCTTCTTCTTCTTCTTCTGCTGCTGCTGCTGCTGCTTTTTCATCGGCGTCGTACTGTGTCCCTTGAGAACATTGACGACCATGACTTTACGCCATTTTCTGTCGTTTGTAGCTGTTAATAAATTTTGTCTTATTTTATCTGTGAAAAAACTCTGTTCTGCCATATATTTACACATGCTCGCACGGTAGGTTACGCGTTGTTTTCCTCTGTTCCTCTTGCATTCAATATGTCGTGTGTGTACCAGATTTTCTAAGTCCTCTTTCGTCAACTCTCTTTTTCGGATCTTAAGTGGAAGTGTCTTTTTTCCCATTTATCTCTAAATCTACGTGGTTTCTCACAGTCCATCATATTCATTCCTCAACACTACATATATTAACGACCAAGACTAAATATGTTAACACCTCCAATCAGAAACAATGACAGCTACTCCTGGAGTTGTATCAGGTTGGTGTTATTATTATTATCATTATTATTACCTGAAATTTTTTAGTTCATCATTTTCCCTTAACTAGTCATTAGCGAATATCTGGTGTAAGTGAATATATATATATATATATATATATATATATAATATCTGATATTTTGATGTGATTCTATGCATAATTTATATATTTTCTTTTCTTTGATAATTTTCTCTTGAGTAAATGAACACTTGACACAGTGAACTTTTCCGAATCTCTTGTGAACAGCGGCTTCTAGAATTATTGGTACTATTCTATTCATAAGTGTGTCTTGATGGTACCAGTGCTCCAATTGTTTTTGGTACACACATTTAAGGTGTCACATTTTCTCATTTACAATATTAGGAGCTCTATATTTACGTATTTTGTCATTTACTATAACAGATACATTTTTTAATGATGACACACACACACACACATCAAAGTAAAAGTATTTTTGTAGGCTTTAATTATTTTGCAACGATTATGTGCCCATGATTTAACCTTGAGTTTCTTTCTAAAGCTTCAATCGCAAAAGGAACAGTTTTAAATTGTCACATTTTTCTATTTCCGTCTCCAGGTGTTTGTATTCACTTAGTTCTTCAAACTATTTTAATTGTCATTATTATTATTATTATCATTATTATTATTATTATTATTATTATTATTATTATTTCGTCTTCTTCCTTTGACTCATGGTCAGCTCCATATCTAGAGAAGGAAACCCAAGTAGAATTCGTTCTCCAACATCCGGGGCATTAGGACAAACTTCTACAGTCTGGAATCTTTCCTCACTGCAAACGGCCCGGAGGTACTGGCTCTCTGTGAGACAAACCTTGTCTCATCTATCCCCTCTTCTGATCTCTCGATCCCCCGGCTATCTTCCTCTCCTCAGAAAAGAATCTCTAACCCACATGCACGGTCTTGGTGTCTACGTCAAGGAACATCTTCCTCTGGCCAGAGAGTCCTCTCTCGAATCGCCTGACCAGTCATACATGTGTCTCCGACTCTCTCTCCTCAATGCGGTAAGCTATCTCTTCTTTCTCTACCGCTCTCTATCCTCTCAAGACTGTGAGATACTTGATAGCATTTCTTACAACATAGACAAGGCCCTCTCCCTCCACCCGTTTGCTCACATTTTTGTGTTTGGAGACTTTAACGCCCATCAGACCTTGTGGCTTAAGAATGCTACTACTGACCATGCAGGCATTCAAACGCTTAATTTTCAATCTCCCATTCCTCACACAGATAGTTAACTTCCCCACTCGTTTTGCCTTCAACCGGAAAGGTAAAGCCTCTCTACTCGATTTGTGCTTTACCTCCATCCCCGAATCCTGCAGCGCCTCGCAACTCTGCCCTTTTGGTAACTGTGACCATGCAGTAGTATCGGTTAATATCTCCTTTAACTCCACCCACTAGAAAGAACATCCTACCACTAGAACTTCGTTCTATATCAACGAGCTGACTGGGACGCGTTCCGTGATTTCCTCCGCGGTGTCCCCTGGGATGGAGTCTTTAAGCTCCCCGTCCAAGAATGTGCTTCTGAAGTCTCTTCCTGGGTTAAAGCTGGAATCGACGCTTTCATCCCATCAAGGAAATATAGGGTCAAGTCGCGCTCCTGCCCCTGGTTCTCGGCTGCTTGCTCAGCCGCCATCGCCCATAGGAACCACTACTTCCACCTATACCGTAGCGACATGTCTGACTGCAATAGACGTCTCTTTGCCTCCGCCCGTAACGAATGTAAGCGTGACCTCAATGATGCTAAGTCACTATTTGCGGCTCGAATGAAGGAACGTATTGCATCTCGCAAATTTGGCTCCAAAGATTATTGGCGTCTCTACAAGAGCGTATTGAACAATTGCAAACCCTCTATACCTCCTTTATTCAACTAGTTCGAAGTCCTGAACTCCTCTACCGACAAGGCTGAATGATTTGCTCGGAAATTTTCATTCAACTCGACGCTCGACTCTTCCGGTGTACCCATACCTGACTTCCCTCTTAGAACTGAGGCCATATTGAGTGGGTTAAACATAACCCCAACTTTGGTACTGGGCGTTATCTCCAATTTAGATCCCAATAAGGCTACTGGTGGTGACGGGATACCAGCCATTGTCTTAAAGAAATGCGCGCCTGAACTGGCGCCCGCCCTTTCGAAACTATACAACTACTGCCTCAAGGAATCTTGTTTTCTTGACTGCTGGAAGTCCTCTTCGATCGTTCCTGTCTTCAAGAACTCCGGCGACCCCTCTGACCCTTCCAACTACCGACCTATCAGTCTCCTTCCCCTCTTCGGCAAAGTCTTCGAAGCCCTAATCAATACCGGGGTGGTTAACCACCTCACATCCCATAATCTGCTCTCAGACAAGCAATATGGTTTCCGCTTTGCCTGATCTACAGCCGATGCGCTCACAGCCTTCACTGAAACAGTCTACCGAGCTCTCCAAAATAACAGGGAAGCCCGAGCCGTGGCACTAGACATCTCCAAATCATTTGATAGGGTTTGGCACGCCGGCCTTCTTCTTAAGGTCCAGGGTTATGGCATTACGGGTCGATTATATAACCTAATACAATCATTCCTGTCAAACCGTGAATTGAAGGTCGTTCTCAACGGATTCTCATCCAGTTCCTATCCCACGAACGCAGGTGTTCCTCAAGGCTCCATCCTAGAGCCCACTCTATTCCTTATCTACATAAATGACCTTCCTGACGCCATAACTTCTCAAATTGGCATCTACGCGGATGACACCACAATTTATTCCTGCCTCAAAAACTAATCTAGTCTCGCTGACAAAACTCACCTTGCCGTGCGTCTCGAAAAGGACGTCCAATCGATTGTGAACTGGGGCAAGAATTGGCTGGTCAACTTCAACGCTTCTAAGACAAAACTGCTCTCTCTTAATCACCACAGAGATCATAACTTCCCTCCATTAGAATGTCTGACGCTCAACTTCTCGAGAGCAACTCTCTGCGGCTTCTCGGTCTCACGTTGACTGCTGACCTGAGATGGAATAAATACATCGAGTCAATTGCCTCGTCCACTGCGAGGAAAGTTGGCTCCCTGAGACGCGCTAGGAAGTTTTTCCCCCCTGAGTCGATCCTCCAGATATACAAATCCACAATTCGCCCTTGCATGGAGTATTGCTGCCATATATGGTCTGGCGCCCCTTCTATTTGCCTCGGGGTTCTTGATAGGCTCCAGAAGCGGATATGCAATATGGTTGGCCCTGCCCTGGCGTTTCGTCTACAGTCACTTTCTCACAGACGCGCCGTCGCTTCCCTCTGTCTGTTCTACAAATACTTTCATGGAAATTGCTCCGAGGAGCTGCATTCGCTGGTTCCCAGACGTCATGAGTTCAAGCGCCCTACGAGACTGGCATCCCGCTCTCACCCCTTCACTGTCGAAACTCCTAAATGTAGCCGTCTCTTCTACTCTAATAGCTTCATGTCTCGCACCTCTCGCCTGTGGAACTCTCTTCCCTTCTCCTGTTTCCCTGTGAGCTATAATCTCCAGCTATTCAAGTGTAATGTCAATCGACATCTCCAATTGCCTTGATCTATCCCCTATCCTTCTCATCCTTTCTTCTATCACTCCTATCTGATCTTGCTCTAATTTTTCTGTAACCCCTTGCGTCCTAGTGGCTTCCCGCCTTGCTTGGGGTGAAATGCTTAAAAAAAGAAAAGAAAAAAAAGAACTATTATTATTATTATTATTATTTCGTCTTCTTCCTTTTCTTCTTTGTCAGCTCTATGTCTAGATAAGGAAATACAAGTAGAATTATTATTATTATTATTATTATTATTATTATTATTATTATTTTTATTTTCTTTGATTTCTGGCGTTTACACATTTCTTTCCGGGTCCCGCCCAGGGACCTAAGGTTAGAAATGGCGTCATGACACTTTCCACTGACAAAAAAAAAAAAAAAAAAAATTAAATTATATAGATATTTATTATTATTATTATTATTATTATTATTATTATTATTATTTTCAGTTGCATATGTTGCCAGCTTTGTATCCTGTAGAATCGGGTCCAAACTATGTTCCTCAGCCTCTATAGAAGAATTATCATTTAATTAATAACACTTTTCTTAGTATATGGGATGTTCCTAGTAGGGAGATCTTGTGTATTGATGTTACCTGGAACACCGTTAGAAAATTTTCCGTTCCTTTTCTCACGAGACCCAGAGCTCCGATTACTATTTGTACAGACTCATCCTTCATTGCCCATATCCTGCTAATCTCAATCTCCTGATCCTTGTATTTGGACAGTTTCTCAATCATGTTCATGGAGATGTTTCTCGCAGATTGTACTATTATGTCAATAAGCATTCACTTCATGAATTTCACTTTCTCTTCTTCTTCTTCTTCTATTTATTATCATTATTATTATTATTAGTAGTAGTAGTTGTATTAGTATTAGTAGTAGTAGTAGTGTCTACAACTTCTTGTTTTTCATCATAACATCCTGAGTCGCTGGGGCGTATTCCCTCAAGAATAAACAGCACCAAAATAGAAATAAATTAACTTCAGACAAAGCAAGAACTTTCATAAAACATACAGAAATAGCATCATTTTTACTTTTTCGATTGCTAATTATGACTGGTTCAGTAAAATGTTCATGTGTTATTATTATTATTATTATTATTATTATTATTATTATTATTATTGTTGTTGGTGGTGGTGGTGGTGGTGGTGTTCTTGGTGTTCTTGGTGTTGTTGTTGAGGAAGTCATAATGAATAACGGTCAAGCACGTTCAAGAAAGATACAAATCCGTGATCAGTAACTTAAACTAGTGATCCAATTCCAATATTTTGGCTTGATTATCAGCGAGGAAATTACAGATTAGAAATGACTTCAGGCGCAATAAAAACAATAATATCTGTCTGTTTGGAGAGACAAAAGTATATGCCTATTGCGTGCAGTGACATTCTGAATTATCTAGCTGCTGATCTCATGGTCCCATGGTGTATATATATATATATATATATATATATATATATATATATATGGGTAAAATAGCAGGGAAGGCTGGGTTTTATAGCTTTGGATGGCAACTGGTCTAGGAGAAGGACAACTCTGAATTCAAAACCTGTGGAGGGTCGTTTGGGAACCTTGTGGCATTCGGTGCACCAGGTCTCAGTATTCGTCCCTTCAAAAAGTATGAATGGTCCCGCACGAGGCCTTCACCACTATAATCAAATCTCATGTGCCGGTGTCGGGCTGTCGGTTTCCTGGAAACTGATCTGCTTGACCCTCATATATAGTACAGGTAATCGATCCGTTGGTATACAATCTGGGTGGATCCTAGCAACATTAATTATTAAAACTGATCCATAGAGAGCATATGTATTTTTTTACAGAAAAACATAGCGATAGTCTATTTCAAAGAGTTCTGTACGAGGCTATTATCAGCCCCGAAGTGTCTGTCTCAGAGCCTTGTTTTAAATTTATTTTCACTGTCAGTCCTCCTCTGGTTGACGCTTTGTAAATGAGAATGGGGTTGTGTTAGCGACTTTTGGAGGGCGTAAGGTATCTTATTCCGGGAAAGTGGTTTGGGGTCGGTGTTTATTTATTGCTAGAGCCTTTCGTTGTTTGTAGTTAAATATCGTTTCCTGCTATGTGGTGTTTCTTATTTCAGCACCTAGTATGTTTGCCTATATTATAGAAAAACATATTAGGGGCTCGTATAATAAAAGAAGTATATTATATTTCCTATTATATATATATACAGTGATCCCTCGGTAATTCGTGGTTCTACTATCGCGGACTCAAGACTTCGCGGATTCTTAAAATATATATATGGAAAATCGGGATATATGAACACCTAAAATTTCTCATTAAATCCATTAAAATATTAATAATAAATATTATTGCCTAGTCTAGGAACAACAAAACAAGAGTAAAATAGCAAAAAAACATATACAAGGTTATTTGAACTTGTGACTCACATGACAAAAAGAAGAACAATCTAGAATGCGATGTACATACAGTACCCGCGTATTCTTTTGCTGAGAAAACGCTAAGCGTAACATCTCGCTGACGAAGTGCGTTGTAAGACAGGCTCTGATAGGTGCAATGGAGAGAGACGACGAATCACAGCTTTCTATTTTGTAATCTGGCCTGTGATTGGTGCTTTGACCGTTGCTCAGATCCGCAGGATCTTTCCTTGTCTCTGTCTTTCGCGGCCATTTTGCTTCAATCTTTCTCGCCGAGCGGTTTACTGTAGTAATTTACGCTGTGCTGTGTGTGATTTATTTTTGTTTCTTTGCGTTGAAATTTGCGTTTTCATCTCCTGCTATGGCTCCCAAGCGTGATGCTTCTTCCAAGGCTGGTACTGAGCCTCAACGCAAACGAAGAATGATGACGATTGCTGAGAAAGTGAAACGTCTGGATATGTTGAATGAAGGGAGAACATTCGCTGCCGGAGCCCGCCATTTTAGCGTGAACGAATCTATCGTTCGCTACATCAAGAAGGACGAGGCTAACATTAGCAAGACGGCTGTCATCACCTTTAATATGTCGGTGAAGAGAGTGGTTACGGCTCGTAATACAGCGTATGGAAACTGCTTTGGCCGTATGGATAGCCGACTGCCGAAAGAAGAACATAGCCTTGGACATGAATATCATCCCAACAAAGGCTAGGAGCATGCACGAGACTTTCGCCGCTAAGGAACATGAGGACGACAGTGGCGACCAGAAAGAAGAGGAAGACGACGTAGAAGATCCGCAACCAGGGACGTTCAGTGATTCACAACCTAAAAAACATACGTGAATGAAACTTTCAAGAAGATTCTCTCCGAAGGTGGATATAAGCCCGAACAAGGATTTAATATGGACGAGACAGGCTTGTTTTGGAAAATAATGCCGTCGCGAACGTTCCTGTACGAAGAGGAAGCAACAGCGTCTGGCTTGAAAGAATACACGAATCGTGTGACCCTCGTGATGTGTGGCAATTCTGCGGGATTTTTGTTAAAGCCAGGACTTATTTACAAGTAAAAACCCAAGGACTTTAAAAAACAAAAACAAGAATCTGCTACCCGTACATTGGATGCACAATCCAAAGGCGTCGATAACGAAGATCCTCACCTTCGACTGTTCCACCAGTGTTTTATCCCGCAAGTCAAGGTTTATCTATTAGAGAAGGGTTTTCCATTCGACATCATTCTATTTATGGATAACGCTGGTAGCCACGCTATTGACCTGTCGCATGAGGGCATTCAGACTGAATTGCTGCCGCCCAACACTACGCCACTATATTCAGCCAATGGACCAGGGGGTTATCAGGGTTTTCATGGCCTTATACACGAGGAATTTCCTGGTGAGCCTGGTTGTTTCTGTGGATGCCGCCCAAGAAGACAAAGACGAAAATTTTAATTTGAAAGTATACTGCTGGCAGTACACAATTGCTACCTGCCTCCAAAATACACAGAAAGTATTACAAGAAATGAAGCCAGCCACCATTAACACGAGCTGGAAGAATTTAGAGCCCGAGGTTATTTACGATGACAAAGGATTTACACCTGTCGAAATCCAACAGTACAGAAAACTTTGCAGTTGGCTGCGATCATTGGAGGTGACAGCTTTGCAAACATGAAAACAGGAGACATTGACGAATTATTAGACTGCCATTTCCGGCCACTAACTGACGCAGACAAGTGCTGTCTATTTATTTTTTTGTAACTCCTTTCATATCCTCTGATAAGCTTAATAACATTATCATTAAATTTTTTAATTCTATCTGAGCTTTCGGCTTACATAGGCCATTATCAAAGATGACAATTACTTTACAATATATTAAGCAATACACGGACAAGACAGTGATGATCGTCTGCTTCTGTTTAGAGGAAAGATTTCCAAGCAAACACAAACACGTGTATATAAGGCGCTGAAAGCGAAAATCGCGCCGCAGTTCATGACGTCACACATGACCAAGCGAAATTGACGATATGAAAAGAATTTACATAAAATAAATTGACCACAGTTGTCTATATTATTTCATGAAACATGTATCAATGAAAAAATGCTGCCTAAATACACACACACACACACACACGCGCACACACACACACACACACACATATATATATATATATATATATATATAGTTTATGAAAAACTAGGTAATCCGTATGGGTAAAATATAAACCTCATTTTTAGTAGATACACAGTTCTGAGTAGACGTTCTGTTTAATTTAAACAGTATTTTAAAATCGTCTACCAGCCAGAATATTTAACAAATCCTATTAGAGAAAAATGACCCTACAGCAGTATTCAAACCAGCGTCATCCTTTACAGGAGAATATATATACATAATTATTTACCCTCTTCTCCACGCAGCAGAATGTGGCACAAGGCCGACTTTAAAGTGTGGTATCCGAGCCCGTAGGCTTGGGCAAAAATTCCCTCGAGACCACGTAAAAACGGAGTCAGTTTCCCGAGACGAGACTCCGCCCTTCGGCAGAGCCTTGTCTGGGTGATAGCCGCCTGATATAAGCCAGTTAAGTATACATATATATGTATCTTTCTGTGTGTGCCTGTATGTGTGTCTGTTCGAGAATAAAGTTTTATTTCACTATATACTTGAATTCCAATGGCATCACGGTGTTTGTCTTTCGTCGGCGAACAATTTCCCAAAGTGAGTAAATGCAAGTAGCGGCCGGAAACTAATTCTAGACTTCCAACGTATTTCTTTTGCTTAAACGGCTGGCAATAACAAGCCTTGAGATACATTAAAATCAGCAGAAATTAGATTATATAAAAATATTCAACATTTCTAACTTTGTTCACTAATGCGCTAAGTGCTTTTTGTCTCTAATATCCGTAACATTTTTGAATGCACTGGCAATGTCAGGTGACTCCAGTGATCTCTTTCAAGATGTTAACGAAAAATTCCGATTCACTGAAAGGGTTCAACTCTAATGACTAGAAGTAAATGTATCAAGACATGTCTTTACGGTATGTTTAAAGGAATATTTTATTATAATTAAAAAGATGACTTCTATTGTTCTCATAAGAGAAACAGCCGAATTGTCTCAGTAGTTCAAGGGAGATAACTCTGTTATACTGTGTCGTGATTTCATGTTGCATAACTGTGATAACAAAAAACATCTTCTTTGTCGTATCTCCTTAGGGCGTAGCTGATCATTGCTCTCCACAATTTTTTATCATTTGTAACTATAATTTTTGTCTTTTCTTTATTTCTCGTAAACCCTTTTTCGCCATCCATTTACTTAAGAGAACTTATAAAAATGATATATTATATTTTTTTTTATCAGACTATATCCCTTCAAGGCGAACATGGCTCTCTGAAGACCCTATCTTCTTATTATCTGTGAATTGGCTTCATTAGTTGGGGAGGATAGTGGAACGCTTTCCCGTTATCTTATCTCCATGGTTTGAAACTCAGCTTTTTTTAAAACTTATTTTTTATTGCCACCTAAGGACAGAAAACCCAGTCTACACTGCGATTTAAGCTATAACTGTCGTGAATGTGTCGAGTTATATTTATGTTTGTCGGAGAAGCTTTAGTGGGAAAGTGAACGAAAGGGACGTTATTTTCCTTTCAGGTTGCAGGCGGCCATGATTCTCAGAATTTTCCATTTCTTTATTATCTGTGAATTGGCACGGATTCTAAGGAAATATAAAGGAATAATTCCCCGTTACCTTCACCGTAGTTTTGAATATAAAGATTTTATTCTCTTATAATAGTTAACGCCATTAATAGTCTTATTCTTCATGCTTTTCCCAACAGACTAATTCAGAAATTGCTCGCGGCTCATTCATATCCGTTACATACAGTACCTGATTTCTCTATAGGCTTAGCAGGCTGAAGCCTACGGCCTCGAAATGTATAGAATCTCTAGCTAAGATATATAATATTTTTTACACTGTCATCGACCTTTCTTACACATAATCGCGTAACGCATTGTAGACTCTAAACCACCACTGAGTAATTTTAAACGCCCGTCGTCATCCTCGGCTTTACTCAAATCCTTTTCCTTATTCGTGAGAATGAGGCATTTGTAGGAGCCTCGGAGTGGAATAACCCAGGGCCTTCATTTAAACACGACCAAGATGTGAGGTCAGTGTAACTTACACTGAAAGCATATCTTGGTGTGTTATTCAGTAATGTGCTTAGGCAAAAACTAATTTCGAATTGAGATGTATAAACTGCCATCTGGTGTTTATGTTTAGAAAATTGAATCAAGATGTTGAGAATTCATTTTATGATTACCAGCTTTACCATTTGCTAAATTTAATATATATATATAATATATATATATATATATATATATATATATATATATATATATATATATATATATATATATTAACATGATACCTATTACCTACATTTTTCCTACATTTTCTCTGAAGTACTGTCATCATTAATATTTTTCTAATGTTTATATTTTTTCTAATCTTTTTTTCCTTTCATCTTACTTCTCTTCCATTTTTTTTTTTACCGCGGATATAATTTCACCGAAAGCTTATTTTATAATTATGATCCACACTGGTTAGTTGATGATCGTAGAATTACGGCCTGAAAGGTGCAATAAAAATCCGCGTCAGAAAAGTACCTTGGCAATATGTAGTACTAACGTATTCTTCTATCTTTCTTTCGTATGTAAATAAGAATTACATTTCGGGGACTAATAGAAAGGTGGGGGTCTTAGTATTTGTGGATCGTAATTTTTCGGACTATGCTATATATGGGGGCGTTAATAAAAGCAGTTTTGGAAAGTCATTTAAAGGATCAAAATGTGTCAAAATAAATAAACGGTTTTATTAAGAAAACGTTTAATTTTTTGAGGTCAGAATTTTCTAAAATCAGTAAATAAATAAGGAGCCACCGATTAGGCCCCTAAGACTAACTATAATTGATGGCTGCGATTTTTAAACGAGGAGTTTTAACCATCGTATATAGGAGTTCTGACAACATTTTCCATGGCAATATTTTTTGTTTTTTTGTTTTTCTCGTTTAATTTCCGGAGTGCGAGCCAGATTGGAAATTCCTTTGTCACGGGAAGAGAATGCTAGTGAAATTAAACAAAAACCACCATTTCTCCTCCAACAATTTTTTTTCTCGCACTTTCCGTCTGTGGAACTCCCTTCCGTTTACTTGATTCCCTGAAAAACTACAATATGGCGGAGTAATAGATAGCGACTCGGATTGAGGAATCGGAGGACCGAGTTCGATTTACAGTCGAATCAATTACATTCACTTACGTGCTAATAACCTAGGGAAAGGTATGAATCCTCTTCTCTCCCCCCAGCTCTGGGTAAATAGCAGTACAGACCGGGTTCTATAGCGTTGCATGGCAACTGGTCTGCCTCAGAAATAAATGGCAACCTAATGCGGGAAAAATCGGCTGAGCTAGCGTGGGATGATAGATAGAGAAAGTCTTTTCAGCATAATGTGTTTTAAGCTTCAAGCAATGAAGACGCGTTCTCTTTCGTGACTGAAACGGCTCCCCATTAAGGGGGAAGATACTGTTAAATAATAGTTTAGAAGACATATTTTTCGAAGAAATGTATCACAGCGCTGACTTCCCGAGGTTGACCTTCGAGGTCAAATGTAAGACATAAAGAAGTCGATTTTGGGTGGCTGAGCTAGTTGTTTAAAGAAAGAAAATTCTTCAGTATCTGTCTATATTTTTGCGATGAGGAAGTTGTATGGCTTTAAAAAAAATAACTACTACGGAATTTTTATTTTGATTATTATAATATATACGAAATTTTAATCCGAAAACACAAGACATCTTCTTAAATAGTCTTGTCCGGTGGGTGTCATGCATGGCGTCGAACCTGTTCAGATATCTACAAACTATCAGAAAAGTGGGTTTTTTGGGTTTTTTTTTTAAAGAATAATGGTTAAAAATGAGTTTGAGCGACTGAAGTCTGGGTTTTGGCGAACAACAACCTCCTTCAAGCCTGGCGTTACAGAATCACAAAGAAATGTTGCAAATAAAAAAAAAACGCATCACTTGAGGACAACAGCTAAAATCACATTTAACTAGAAGAGAAAATAACGACATAAACATAGTGTTGACATTCCACTCTCTCTTCCTGTGACGAGTCCTCTCGGGACATAGGCGATCATGGCTCTTCACAACTTCCTGTCTTTTGCAGCTCTAAATAAATACCTGATTTTCATTATTTCTAAACCCTGTTCTACTATACATTTCCTCAAGTTTCTCAAGACGTTTTCATATTTGCTAACTCTTTTATAAAATCGTGTCCAGTAAGAAAAAAAAATCATTTAAGAACTGTTATTCTCTAATTCAATAATAAAAAAAAATCGCTTGACACATATCTTTACACTTATAATGTCTTCTGTGAGAAGAGCGAGAACAAACAGATGACTCAATACCAAAGTAAGACATCTCGAGTGTATTCTTAAAAATTCAACATTCACTGACTTGAAAACAAGATAGAACGGCATTAACGCAATTTGCACCCTTAGGGTTGTCTTCTCTTCCCATCCTCCGCGCGCTACAACCTGTTTCCGCTCAGTCAATGATGTCATCAGCGTTTGCTGCATCTCGTCACTGTTGCTTATTTTAAAGGACGAGACACGAAACGGCAGGCAACCATTTTCTTCTTTCTCTTTCGCAGACGACAGCTGTTTGTTAAATGGAAACACTAGCCACTGCACACAAATTGGTGGGAAAAATTACTAAGAGTGAAGATGAGATAGAATGGAGAAAGAAATTCGCACAAATATATGAGATAATCATTAATATTGTAAAAATTCGGTAAAAAGATGCTCTTCTTTTCTTTCTTTATTTATTTCTTTATTTCTTTCTGTCTGTCTATGCATCTGTCTGTCCGTCATTATATGTAGGTGTATATCTCAACTTAGTTTTATTCATCTCCATCTTTTTCATTCTTTCATTCTTTCTTTCTTTCTTTATATGTTGGTGTATATCTCTACTTACTTTGCTCCATCTTTTTCTTTCTTTCTTTCTTTCTTTCTCCGAATCTTTTTCTTTCTTTCGTCGATTATGTCTATCTTTTTGTCGGTTTATATATCCACTTACCTTTATTTAGCCGCATTTTTTTCTTTCCTTCTTCTATCTGCCTGTCTCTCGTTATATAAAGATTTATATTTCAAATTACCTTTATTTAGCTCCATTTTTCTTTCTTTCTTTCTTTCTTTCTTTCTTTCTTCTGAACACTAGTCCTATCTATCTATCTATCTATCTATCTATCTATCTATCTATCTATCTATCTATCTATCGATTTCATTGTTCATATCTATCACATACTATTCATATCTATCTATCTATCTATCTATCTATCTATCTATCTATCTCATTGTTCATATCTATCACATACTATTCATATCTATCCATCTATCTATCTATCTATCTATCTATCTATCTATCTATCTATCTATCTATCTCATTGTTCATATCTATCACATACTATTCATATCTATCTATCTATCTATCTATCTATCTATCTATCTATCTATCTCATTGTTCATATCTATCACATACTATTCATATCTATCTATCTCATTGTTCATATCTATCACATACTATTCATATCTATCTATCTATCTATCTATCTATCTATCTATCTATCTATCTATCTCATTGTTCATATCTATCACATACTATTCATATCTATCTATCTATCTATCTATCTATCTATCTATCTATCTCATTGTTTATATCTATCACATACTATTCATAGCGATCTATCTATGTATCTTATTGTTCATATCTATCCATTCTGTTCATATCTATCTATCTATCTATCTATCTATCTATCTATCTATCTATCTATACGTAGTAAAAACTGGTAAGGTATATCGAGTTTCTAAATTGGAGTTTTTTTGGTCTTTCATTCTCATTATGATTATGTAAATAGTATTGCTAATTAACAAAATATTTTTGTGCTAGTTTTAAAAATAAATGGACAGATTATAAGTCATCATCATCATCATCATCCTCTTCATCATCATTAAGTTCTATGAGAGGCGTAGGCGTAGAATCATTGCGCATGTGAGCACCTGATCACCATCTTCCATGTCTCTATGAAGGATTTTTCCGTCCATTCAGTGACGTTGTCAAACCAATTAAAAAAAAAATTGCCAGCCACTTATATAGCTGATCTTCATGTAGGATGGCAGTGGCCATACCAATCCAACTTTCTCTTGCCGACGGTGGCTATAAGCTATTCCAACGGTCACATTTTTTTTATGTTGTATCATTTGTAATGAGGTCAGTTAAAACCAAATAAAATTTCATACAGGATATTCGTCTTAATATTAATAGTTTGATGTAAATATTGCAAGGTTATTTTTTGTGTAATATTAGTGAAATCTTAAAAATGTTTGGGAAGTTTATTTCTCTTGCACCCATTAAAATGTTTTAGGCCGTATATAAACCTAATTAAAAATGCTATATTTAGAAATATTTTTCAATGCAATTTTAGGAAATGGACATTGGTACGATAGCTTTGTTTGATTGTTATGGTGGCTGCGTGTTCTTTGGCCTGTGTATAACTTTTGTATGTTATATGATTCAAGACAACATTGAAACTCCAGATGTAAATCAACAAGTATATATTGAAATAACATACATGAAAGAAATATACAATAATATTGTTTGCAATGTATAGATTAAGGGAAAAGAAGTGGCTTCCCTTTTATCGTATTTTGATTTATATTTGATTGTTCGAAAGAAAGTTCTCCCGAGAGAAAATGTTCTGGAATCAATATAAGGACAAATGACTGTTAGAATAGATAAGACAAGAATACAATTGATCAGAAAGTGTGTTGTGTCAGAGAAATTAACAGAGTCCTGGTTGTTTGAACTTGGCTGAGTCACAGAGAGATATGTATATAGGCATTCCAAAATTCTGTGTCTTTGTGTGCGTTTGAAATGTTGTGAGTAAAGTCATAGGTTTGTGTTGACAGACGAAGTTTGCTGGGCTCTACTGGCGACTTGCGAAAAAGTCGGTAAGTGTTGTTGGCAATGTTCTTTAACGTCTGATCGCACGGATAAGACGGGATTTCATGAAGATTACATCTTGGCAGCAAGGAAAAAGATTGATGAAGAGAACGAGAGAGGCTTGTTCGTGTTTTTTTTTTTTTTTTTTTTTAAATATATATATAAGGTTGTGTCTCACGTGACAGGCTACCGGCCTTGTACGCGGGAAAATTATTCTGCGCGTGCAGGCGATTTGATTGGTCGGAATTGACCAATCAGCAAGCTAGTTTTGAGGAGATTAGCCAATGAATTCTTGCCGTATGATCTGTATGTATGTACGTGTGTGTGATGGCGATGATGATCGCGACATGACATTTATCTCCTTATTTGAGACCGAAAACATAATTTTTAGCCGAGAGAATCACCAGGAATGAAAAGAAAGTGTTTATTGCGATAATTCAAAATGAAGAAAAACGTGCTCCGACAAATAGCTTTCAATCACTCAACAGAGATAGAATTCACTCGGGGCAAATTCTTTCCTTGCATTGGTGAGATTAGATGGAAGCCATTTTTGCGTATTATTGACATCAAGAAAATAACCTATAGAGTGAGGAACTGCATACATTGAAGAGCAGGGTTTTAAAGAAAGCATCTGGAATACGCTTATATGGGAACTGGAACTTTTGTTGATTATGGTAGTGGCGTAATAATTATTCGAGACGCACTATGAAATTTGGGTGTTAAATCCAGTTGCGTCCCTTATCAATTTTCACTTGTTACATTCTCCTTGTCTATGTGATTCCAGAAACTTCAACATATAGAAAAGTTCATCCAGTCCAAACTGAATTCGTTCTTTTACGCTTTTCAATGGCAAGAATACGACAGATCATATTAAATCCCTTTCTAGGTCTACTGTTTGAGAAGTTAGTTCACTATGCCGTACAGGATCAATATTTTTCTCACCAAAATATATTTTGTACCTTTATATATCTACGCTTCGTACATTCATTCAATATTGCTGTCTGGTCTAATATATCTAGAGTGCTTGGAAAAAAAATCCAAAAAAGAATCTGCAATATTATAGGCCCCAACGTAGCATCTCAGTTTTAATCTTTTTCTCATCAACATAACATATCTTATAGAAATAATTTCATAGCAATTATTGTTATGAACTTTCCTATTTGATGCCTCTACTTAACGAATTTAAGCGCACAATACGATTGGCAGCTATGTATAATAATTTTACTCCTTAAATCATGAGATGTAACCGTAAAGTTTTGTACATAATATATTTTCTCGCATTTTCTGATTTTGGAAATTTCTTCCGGCTTTTTGCTTTCCTGTGTGACAAATATCTTCAAAAATCTAACAAAACCTTAATCCTCACTTTGGAACCTGTTCTTTTAATGTCATTAAAGTTTTCTGAGCTTCTTTCACTTTCAATAATCCCTTACGTCATAATGGCTTTATCGCCTTGCTTTGTGTGCAATAATTAAAACAACTGTATATTTGAAATGAAAGGCTGCGTGAGAAAATCGAAATACTGCTTACTATCATCATCATCGTCGTCATACCCTTGACTTTTGTAATTGTAAGAGGTGGGGGTTTCGAATGTAGAAGCTCTAGTGAAACTTCTCCTCAACGGTCTATCAACGGCAGCCATTAGTAATTCTGATAAAGTCACACCTGTTCATTTGTTGACATTGTCCAAACAGTTTTGACGTTGGCGTCCTCTCCTACGTTCACCTTCAACGGTGCTTTGCATGATAGTCTTACACAGGCTGTTGTGCCTTGTAACGTGTCCAAAACACGCTGTTTTTCTCCGTTTGGCAGTGGCGAGGAGAGGCTCCTCATCACCCACAAAAGGTTCGACCCTTTTCTGCACAAACTCTTTGGTTTTATTTTCTCAATAGAAAATACCAAGGAGTTTCCTATGTATTTTTTTTCAAACGCTTGGATGCTTCTCTCTGTTTCTGCCAACATTTTTCACGTTTTTCATCCGTATGGGAGAATGGGTCTACCAGCAATTTGTAGTCTGTACTTCGTATAAAAGCTGATTTTGCCTCTCCATGTTTTTGCCAATTTGGTCAACGCTGCCATGACTGTGGCAATCCTTGTGCGAATTTCCTTTAGACAAGATTCCCGTTCATGGCAATTTGTTACAGTGTGCTATTGACCATTTCTTTAGATTTTTCGGAGCTGACCTCCATTCTATATGATCCTGCTATTTCCATTAGTTTGTTGGTCAAGTCCTGGAGCTGACTGTTACTACCTGTTATGAGGTCAATGTCGTCTGCAAAACGTAGGTTACAGAGGGGTTTACCATCGATAGAGATTGAAGGATCATGGCAGTACAGATTTTCTTGCTTGATTCACTGTTGAAATAGGTTGAACACTGTGGGAGAAAGTACACATCCCTGTCACATGCGGACAAAACTAGAATCTTAAAACATTCTTGCTCCTCTGATAGCAGTTCTTCAGTCTTGGATTTCAAACGATTCAAAATGATACGGAGCAGAAATTTACTAGGATCACTGATCAGGCTTATAGTCCTGTAATTTCGATATTGCCTGAGGCTTCCTTTCTTTAGCACGCATAATACCAATGACTATGTCCACTCGTTAGGGCACTATTTTGTTCCCAAATCTAGCATAGTGCTGATATGACTTTGATGGTTTTTTCACCTAACTGCTTTATCAGCACAAAGGAAATATTATCCACTCTTGTTGATTTGTTTAGCTTCAAGCTCCTTATTGCGAACTCAGCCTTCTCTTTCAGTATTGACGGACCGGTCTCCTCACTCTTTGTGGAGTGAGGGTCACTTTGCAATATGGAGACGTCTGGTTGGAGCTGGTAATTGTATAAACCATCACAGTATCAAGCTCATCTATGGAGGAGCTTCTCATTGTCCGTCAGCAATTTACTGTTCTCATCGTCTACGACCGTTGTTCTCTGTTGGCTGGTCTTAGTGAGGGATTTTAGAGTATTGTAAGCCTGTTTGTTATTGCCAGTAAGCAGATCCTTGTCAATAGCCTTTGCACTTATTTAGTATCTATTCCTCATTAGCTGCCCGCATTTTTCTCCTCACGTCACTGCGCACTTCCTGATATTGGGCACAAACCTCATCACTTGAGTGCTTGTTTCTCCTCAGTTCTATCTTCTTGTCATACAAATCCAAGATTTTGTTGGTGACCCACGGTTGGATTTTCCTTTGCCAGTTACCTAAAACTACCACAGCTGTTATGAGTGACACTTCTATAATGTGATCTGCAAAAGTGTCTACATAACTGTTAAATAGGTTCAGGGCTGTGAACTTGCTGTCAACTTTGGTTTGGGGCAGTTGCGTGACCTCAGGGTCTTTTAAATTCTCAAGGTCGAAATGGATGCGGGATTCCTTTGAACAGCGGTTAGAATCCAGCCTCAATTTAAGATCATGATCGCTGCTGATGTCTGCGCCAGAAAATGCTATGTTTGACCTGTAAATGCTTGATTTATAACGTTGGGGAACCAAAATACAGTCGATCTCATTATTGATCTTCCCATTAGCAGAATGCGGTTCGGGACAGCTTATAGGGGTGCAGCGGGTTGTGCCGGGTAAAATTATGACTTCCGGTACATTCAAGCAGTCTAAATCCGTTTGTTCATCTTCACAATGCTAAATACACCGACTTTTCCTGTTCAGTTTGTGCACGCATCAGGCCCTACCCTGGCATTTCAATCCCCTTGTATGATGGTGATGTCTTTCCGGGGGACATTTCTCAGGGTAATTTCTAATAATTCCTAAACTTGTCTATATTTCTGAGTTGAAGTATTCTGTACATTATTTACATTATTCGTACTATTGTCCTCATCTTTGTCGCCATATTTATCACAAAGTTTCGGACACAGTGGATAAAGGCGTTGGTTAGATCCAGTGACAGGACTGAGAGTGTATGAGTTCAATACCCGGTTAAAGCAGTGGAGAACTTTCAGAAGGGAAATTAACAGATGATAACTGATAACTGACATCCAATAAAACATGTCAAATGGAACTAGAACAGTCTACCAAAGTGAGCAAAATAAAGGGTTCAGTTCGACCTTCAAACCATCTGAAGAAGGCCGAAGGGTACAACGGTCAGAAAGGTTGTGATAAAGATGGCGACAAAGATGAGAAAAATAGTCCGAATAATGTAAATAATTCCTAAACTTCCTCAACTTCCTCGTCAACGTGCTCTAATTTTGTAGCATAGGCCAGAATGATGGCCATGTTGTATGGCCTGGATGATACACGGATGGAAATAAGTCTGCTGGAAATAATGGTAAAGATTATGACATTGTGTGTAATTTCTTTCACTACAATAAATACAACTCCATGTTGCGGCTTCTTCTCATCTAGAGAAAACTTTCTGATCATCTTACGTAGTTGTTTTGCTAAAACCAAACAATCTGATTTCAGACATTCTAATGATGTTCCAGCGATAACGTTACAGTTCATGGCCACGTTCTTGGATTCTTGCGAGGGTATATACAGTAAAGACATTCCAGGTTCCCGCTGTAAATTGTTCCGTTGATAATCTGATACTATGTTTCGCAGTAGTCGAGTTATCACGCCTATCATGAAGCGAATCAAGGGGATACGCTGTACTTGTTAATCTGAGGCTCGATCGAACCGGCATAGATATATGTTGTTTCCTTTCCTTCACAATCCTTTCAGTGAGCTTGTCTTCTCTCCAAGACTGCTTACTCTATAATAATCTATGTTAATAACAGGTATTCTTAAAAGTAAACGCGCTCTCCTCAATGTCACACAATAGATCTTGTCACATGACTATAATATAATTAGTGCACTGTTTTCTTCGTGCGTGTTCAACGCACGAAGAAAACGGTGCACTAAATTATATTATCAGAGTCAGGTTTGCAGGCGGAAATCATTATAGTCTGATGTTCAGTGCAATATCCCAGTTGACAGAAGGCAAAGAAAATAACAGAAAGAACAAAGAAAATAACAAATAAATGAACATTTGTGGAGTCAAGTGACATTTGACTGGAAGTTAGACGTTTCCGTGCATATGTAGAGTCCCAGTGAGTGAGAGAGGAGCTGTCTGTTCAACCATTCACAGGAGGATGCTGGTAGAAGTTAGGGGAAAAGTAGATAGGACCAATATACCATAGTAAAACGTTCAGAATAAAACAGCTAAATATTCAAAACTGGGTGTGGAGACCGCATTTCTCGACGAGGCGTGTATTTTCATCTTTCGTTTCCAGCGGCCTTTTCCACATTTTAATGCACACAATAAAAATGGAGAAGAATCGTAGTATAGTCATTGCACTGTTTATTTTCACATCAATTATATATATATATATATATATATATATATATATATATATATATATATATATTGATATCTCCTCATGTGAATTTTTTTTTAATTTTGCTTATTTTTTTTTACGGTGGAAGATGTGGGTAGTGTACAGAAAATCGTAGCGTAAAGTGGAGGTGGGATACTTATTTCAAATTCTCTACTAGTCTTTGAATTCTCTTTCTTAAAAATAGCCTTGGGAAAAGAATGATTATATTTCTTCTCCTTGTCCCGCCAGCTAAATGGTAAAATGGTTAACCATTCATCTATTAGGTTGGTGCAAAAATAATGACGTAATTATGTCGTTTTTTGACGTATATTTAACGTCAAAAAACGACATTATTACGTCATTATTTTTGCACCAACCTAATATCATTTATAAGAAGTCGTGAAAGTTCACAGATAATCAAAGGAAAAAGCACTTTGTCAAGATTCATGATTGAAAACGCCCTGAAGAGAAACGGCATAAATGCGAGATTTGTTTGTTTTTATGTCTTGGCGAAATATTTCAGCTGCTCTTTATCCCTCGTATTCTTGCGTTAAACTTTCAAAAAATGACCCCTTTCTTTTGTCTGTTTTAGGGTTACAATTTGGATTACCGATGGAGTGCATGGAGCGCGTTTACAGCTTGCAGTCGATCCTGTGGCATTGGGGTGAAATCTCGACACCGAACTTGCTACAAATTCGGGTAAGGGATAATTTACATTTCTTCTTCATCTGCCGCGAGCCTTCCGAACGTGAGTTATTACGGCCTTCCATATCGTCTTGTCTC
>CAHIKZ030001547.1:0-220000 GCA_903632075.3 Acanthosepion pharaonis
AGACAAATATAACTTTGTAAAGGTTCTTAATATATTTGTGGTAAGTGTCAATACTTACAGCATTAAAACAATTTCAAACTCAGAAATTTGTCTTGTAGCAAAATGTGTACAATTACTTATTAATGATAAATATCTTAATACTAAAATCATTAATTTAAATATTAATATGCACATTTCAAATGTTATTGAAATTCTGAATAGTATTATTACATAGCAAAATTATGAAAAACAACTTATTTAGACTTACCGAGAGCCATAAGGATAGAAGCTGACCATAAAACATCTCCACACAAAGCAGCCAAATATATAGGCACTACCATGGTAATACCATATTTCTGATAGAATGGATCCAACATGGTTAAGTATTTACAGGCTCGCATCTTTTTGGCAAATACAAGTCCACCTATAAGCCAATAATAAAAAATACCAAACATTACCATTTTTACAATTTTATGCATTTGTATATTAGATATATGTAACATACAAATATATAAATGCATTAAGTAGGTAGATATATAAGTACAAATATAAGAGCTTATCAAAATTTTAAATTGAATTTTTTAAGTTTGGTTTGTTTTACAACATATCAACCTCAATGGGTTATTTAATGTCGACAAAATTTTTATTACTGGTAATATTTTGTTTCGGCAAAAATCTATTTCTGGTAATATTTTTCCCTCAAAAATGTATTGCTGGTAATATTTTTGTAAAAAATGTATTACTAGTAATATCTATTTTTTAAAAACATAGTTGGTAATTTTTTTTTTTTTTCAAAAAAGTATTGATGGTAATAATTTTTTAAATTATTTCTGGTATTAAAACCTATTTTTTCACTTTCATGGTGTTTTGAGCCCAGTTTTGGGATTAATTATTTGCCCATAGCTGGGACCCTAACAGGTGCCACTACTCCGGGTCAGGGTGAACCTGGGAACACCAGCAATTAAGAAGTGGTTCCACACTCCTCAAAATCTCCTGATTAGAGGCCTTGGTACTGGACGTAGTTTATCGTCTTACCCAGGATGCAGATGTAGTTTATCATCATACCCAGGATGGAGGCTTTTAAGTTTTAGAAAATATAAAATTATGTATGGAAATGAATCCTTGCATATTAATTCCTGACTTAGCTTAATACCAGACTTTAATTGGAATGAATATATATATATATTGTGATGTCAACAAACACTTGTTGCCACTTTTGTAATGTCAATGAATACTCGTCACTTTTGTAATGCTCTTTGTAGTAGAGACATTGTAATCGCAGATAGAACTATAGTAACACCATTGAACAATACTGGTATCAGATGACTTCAAATAAAATTTGCACTTATAGTACTCACTCGAATAGTAACCACCGAATAGTGATCTGAATAGTAATCCATATTGTGATCACTTAGATGCCATGCTAATTCCCATATAGACATTTCCTTTATCATCACGTGATCTACTTATACAAAATGGGATCGCCTGTGTTTGCTCTCTGGTGATCTGTGTTCAAACTCCAGTGTCAGCAGCGACACTTTATTCCTATATAACAATATAATAGCAAGATTTTATAAAGTTAATTGAAAACCAGCAAAATCTTGATCAATCTCAATGTCTCAAGCAAAGATCTAACCTGAAAAATATAGTAATCAATCTGTGTTTGTTTTTATATTGTTATTGTTGGCTTCCAACTTCTTACAATATCCTTAACTCTTTCTCAACTCCTAAAAGTAAAATTTCTAAATTTACAGCATCATCAGGAGAACAAGTAATTTATCACATATTAAGTGCACCTATACAAATAAAAGTACCAACTTCACTGGTTTGTTACCTAAAACAATTCTCATATATATGCTCTGTCTTTTAAAGAATAAATGGTATCATATACTAACAGATTGAAAACAGAACCTTTCCAGATACCTACCAAATATTAGACCAAGCAATATTCCAAAAGGGGCCAGAGTCCATATCAAACCATAAGTCGCTACAGACTCAGAAGTTCCATTCAGAAAACCACCTCCCACAATGGTAGCTGAAAACAAAAGATTCATAATTCAAAATAATGAAAAAGTATTCTGTTTATTATTTATCCAATACTCATTAAATATTTGAATAATTATGGAATGATTTGTTTTCACTTTTAAAATCATGAATTCATACACTTTTCTTTTTCAGATGGGAGAGGTAAATTATTTTTTTAAATTTACATGCAGAAAATATAATAAAACTATAAATTTTTATAAAAGTCTTGGAAAAGTATTACTTGATTTCCATAGATACTTATTTTATTTTTATACTACAACGGCATCAGTTTTGTATCAGTTGTTATTTTCATTTGGATTCCTCTTCAGAATACACTATTCTTCATTGTTGTCACTTTTATTTTGTATTACAATATTAAAAAGGAAGGCATAATGAGGTTTTAGTAAATCTCTTTGGAGATCCCAAGTATTAATGATATCTTAAGGTAACCACAAAAAGAGGATTGGTAAGTGACTATTAACTAATTAGTATGTGATTGAGAAAACTAGAGAAAGGAAACATCTGAACATACAGAAAATGTCACCATATGTGAAGAATGTGAAAAGAGACATAATACAATGAAGACAAATGACCCTCTAGACCAGGGGTTCTTAAGCAGGGGTATCCATACCTCTTGAGGGTATGGGAACCAAATGCTGGGGTTATACACCCCCGTGTTGGGTTTGACAGTTTTTCATTTTTCTTTTTACAGATTTGGTGCAAAATGTCGTCTGTCAAAAAAAGGAAGTGGAATGATTCATATGCAGGTTTTGGTTTCATCTGTGTGACAGAATGAGATGGAACAAAATGACCCCAGTGCATGCTGTGCAATTTGGTAATGAGCAATGGAAATTTGAAGCCATCAGGATGGAGGGAACATTTTGAAAGCAAACACAGTAGTTATTTTGGTACATCAATTGAGGCTTTTAAATTGAGAAGAGTTCACTATGATCAGAAAGCAACTCTTTCATCATATGGGTTTTCTGCTCCAGGGAAACCTCTTCTGGAAGCCTCCTACAAAGTTCTGTACATGATTGCCAGAGAAAAGAAGCCCTACATAAAATGGAAGACCCTCATGAAACCCTGTGTGCTGGAGATGGCAAAAATTGTGCTGGGAGAGAAGGCCACGAAGCAACTAAGTCAGGTGTCCTTGTCCAATGACACTGTACGCCAAAGAATTAAAGACATGAGTCAGGATATAACAACCTAAGTTGTCAACAAGATTAAACAAAGTCCTGCAAAAATCAGCATGGAGATCATTTAATCAACCGACGTGTCAAACCACAGTCAATTGCTTGTATTTGTACAATATGTACATGAAAAGAACATCAAGGAAGAGTTTTTATTCTGGGAACAACTCAAAACATCAACTAAAGCAGTTGACATATTCAAGCTGATCCAATCTTTCTTTGATCACCATGAGCTGGCATGGGATTTGTTTGGGTCTATTTGTTCGGAAGACGCTCCTGCCATGATTGGCAAAAAATCTGGATTCATTGCTATGGTCAAGGAGAAAGCTCCACATGTGCTCACCACACACTGTGTTCTACATCACCAAGCTCTGGCATCCAAAACATTGCCAAAGAAACTTAAAGCAGTGATGGGAATAGTTGTGCAAATAATAGGCTTGGCGATAATTATTTTGACAGTCAAGTGAAGGTGGTATGGGACCATATTGAACAATCCATTTGGAGTCTGAAATCATCAAACGGTTAAGAACCCCTGCTCTAAACTATGTTCACTTTCTTTATTTGAGTATTCTATACACAAGAAATTTCCCTGATTTTGAGTCCAGGTGAATCTCCTGGAAGCACTAATGAGATTTTTTTGCTAGATATATATATATATATATATATATATATATATATATATATATATATATATTTTCTCTCCTTTTATGAGAATGCTAGCATATTACTCCAGGTGGATCAAGGTTTTCAAAGAAAATTTATGTAAATGCCAATAAATTTTCTTTACCCAAAAGGCTTCTTTACAAGCATTTGAATCTCTGAAAAAAAAAAAAAAAAAAAAAAAACACATTGTTGATCCTATAGCTACTGAGCCAAATCTCTCCTTTACTGCTGAAACTGATGTTTCTAAATATGGCATAGCTATTACACTAACTCAACATTATTGCATTATTTTCTCGCACTCACTCCAATAATGAACAGAAGCATTTATCAGTAGGAAAATTAAAAATCATGACAGTGTTAAGCCTTATGAAAATAGTGCCATTACCACACTGGATGAACTTTTCAACTCATAACAGACCAGTATAGGGTAAACTTCATGTTTAATTTTAAGACTGCTAGCAAAATAAAAATGAGAAGATTATTCTCTGGCACATTGTACTTTTATGCTATAATTTTGATATTGTATGCTGACCTGGCAAGCAGAGTGTGCCAGATGTTCTTTTGGGCAGATGTAGCTCCATTTGCAGTAATGAGGAACTGAAGGTTCTACATGATAATCTTTACCATCCAAGAAGCTTGCATATGGTTCATTTTTTTTTTTTTTTTTTATGCAGCTGTAATCTTCCTTTCTATGTGGAAGATATTAAAATGACATCCTCATATGCCAGTTGTTTTGAAATAAAAAGTCAGTTTTTCAAGCCTAGCCCAAGAAAGTTAGTCAAAGCTACACGGCCCTTTGAAAGGGGTTCTACTTGGATTTTAAGGAACATTTGCCATCCCAATCATTAGTGAATTTTCTAGATTCCCTTTCAATCAATACTGTTGTAATTTGGGGGAGAATGCCAGCTTGTGTACACTCAGACAGAGGCATTTCCTTAATGTCTGAAGAATTGAAAGATTATTTTGCAAAAGACAGGCTAGCAATTAATCACACAATTCCTTATCATCTGTAAGGAAACAGGCAAGAAGAATGATATAATAGCATAATTTGGAGAATTGAGCTTTTAGCAGGAAAAACCCATAATCTAGATATTTCTCAGTGGGAGAAAATTCTACCTGAAATTCTTCATTCAATAAGATATTTGCTGTATACAGTTGTACTTTTGAAAAATGATTAGATCCATATAGATTGACTACAGGGCAATCACTACCCCCTTGAATTACATCCAAGGGTCTGGTACATCTGAACATCTGAAACAGAAAATGTGACATACTAAGTATGACCCCTTTTATAGAGGAGGTAGAAATTCTTCAGACCAATTTGGATACAGGTCAACAGCGAGTGGCGACAATCTGCTTCATATGTGAATGCCGAGAAGAATACACAACAAATTTTACAAATAATTATTCAACTAAAATGACCTGCTTTTATTACTTTGTATTTTAATCAAATGCCAAATTAGAATGGAGTTAGATGAATATTTGTAACAGGTACCTTATAAAATGATACACAAAAAAGTTTAAAAAAAAAAAAAAAAAAAACTAATTATAGATTAAAATTACAAATATGAAACTTGATTTTTTTTTAAAGAAATTTTTTATTTTAAAATTTTATATTGCAAAGATGCGAGTAGTGACAATAACAATTCATTGATACTCATTAAAAGTATGTATTGTGGGAAAAGTTATGAATATTCACCGTTTTAGTTTTGAATATAAACACAGAAATCAGGTAAAAATAGTGGCTTTATTTACAACATAGAATATAGCATTTAAGGAATTGTTGGTATACTGACAAAGGGCAATAACTCTATTGTTAAGGGTTGACTTTTAATAATACAGCATATCTATAAATTATCTGTACAATTTTTTTTTTAAATTGTAGAAAATGAAAAAAATGAGGTAACTACATAATTTATCAGAAAACAGGTAAACAAATGAAATTTTATTTAAACACATCAAGGTACTCAATAAGTCCAGATGATAGTCAATTTCTGACCATTTATTAGTATCTCCTCATCCATAGTGGATATGGCTTGACATATTCTTTTAAGATCATTGAGGGTTTGAATTTTTGTATAATAGAATCTATCTTTAACATAACCTCAAAAAAATAAGTCTGTATGGATTACATCTGGTAACCTGAATGACCTTTGAGCAAGACTGCCTCTTCCAATCCACCAGTTTGGAAATGTTTCATCAAGAAACTCCTAAAACCCCCAATGAGTTGGTGCACCATTCTGCTTGAAAATAACTGTTGGTTGCAAGTAGTGCAACTGCAATAAAACAAATTCTTGCAAAAAATCATGGTAACTCTAATAGATACAATAAATTATGAATGAGGCACAGATAATTTATGGACATATACAGTTCATGTAGACTTTCAGATAACTAGGTGGTTGTCTAATTGGATCTAGTTTCACTGCTCAGAACAAACATTAAGAATCACTTGATAGACAGTAGTACTTATCAGAGGCTTCCTGACTTACAGGCTGATCTGAGTTATCCTGGTGAATCTGTGGAATGACCAGGTCTTGATTCATACTCTTGTTCAATTAGTTGTCCAAATTAATTCTGTTTCTCAAGCTTCAATTTGTCCCTGTTCTCGTACAGATTTCCTCCATTTTTCAAATGACCAATGTCGCACTACCTTCCCCGAATTCAACCGAATCAAATAAGATAAGGGGCCTGTTTCAATCATGACTCGTCCACATAACCATTTCATTCTGACATAAAAATTTTTTGCTAACACAAAATGACCTTCTTGAAATTCATGGACAAAACCTACTTTGTAATGTCTTTTTATGAATATTTTGTTGTCTCTTCATGCATTCCTGAACTGAGGTTTTGTGAGGAATCACCATGTTTAAAATAGATTTTATATTCCTGTTCATCATTTCTGAAGTCAAATTGTAGGCCAACAAGAACTGACTCCATTTTAAATTCAGTGAACTTCTCTCTAGATTCATCTTCTGTATTTCCTCCTTGAAGATGCACACATACTTTTCTGCTAATCCATTACATGAAGGATGCTTAGCAGCTCTTGTAAATTGCTTTATTCCATGTTAAAATTTAAAACCCTGAAATTCTCATTGACAAAAGCAACAGCATTATCTGAAACAATTATCTATGGAGTTCCATGTGTTGCAAAACATCTGTGCAAACTTTCTATAGTTGAGGTTCCTCACTTTGAACTCAATGTCCTTGTCTAAGCCACCAATTTCTACTTAAGCACTTCATTCTAACCATTCCTGGGTGTCCATCAGAGTGTTTCTAAGAGTTTTTTTCCAATCACTCTTGTTCCACAATATACACATTTTCTATAACCCGCAATTCATACTTCCTGAATCAGGATATTTGTCAGGCTGTCCATGTTGGATAGCCAACAGCACCTGTTTGACAAAATGGTAACCTTCCTTGTCCATCATGCAATTTCTTGGTTGATTTGGTCAAAATACTCCAGTAGTATAATAATTTCCTCTGGCACTGAAGCTTCCTTGATTTAGTTGGCAGCAGCAGGCACAGTTGACATTTCAATTCTGTTTATCTTTCCTGGTAGGAATAAACTGATACGATCACAGCCCACCCCTAAATCCTTGCAAAGCTGATTTCAGGGATTTTTTTTCCTTGAAATATCCCAAAACGGCTTACAGTTGGACTACAATTTGAAGGATTAACCATACAAATTGAAATTATGAAATTTATTGGAACCCCACACACCATAGCTGCCACCCCTTTGTCAATTTGGGCATAATTTATTCCCAGCAGGTGCAAGAGTCCTTGATACAAAGGTAATGGACCTCACAGATTCATCTTACATGATAACACTGAAATTCTTTGCCTTTGTACAAGTTCCTCCCATTTTCTTTACTTTGCATATAATGGCATGTAGTAAAACAGGATATACACTTAGGTAGTAAAACTTGCCACATCTATTATATTTATCAACATCACCCTGTTTTCAGACACAAGGGAAGGTTTAGACTTTAAAAGTTGTTTATGCTCAATATATACTTGATTGATCTCTGTCTTTTCTTTGCCTTGGATGTCCAGTAAATTCTTTTAATGCTAATTCTATGCCTACAACAATATTAAAATCTTCTTGAAATATCATCTTTTTCACCCAGTAACCACCCATGTATTATGGCAGTAATTCCCACATGTTTAATTTTTAACATGTCATCTAGAAAGGCACCAGTCTTTGCTTAAGCTAGAAAGTTCTGCGACAAAACCCAATATGGATTCCCCTATCTAGCGATTCCTCCTGTAGAATTTCAACCGCTGATGATTTGGTGCTATGATATTTTTTTTTTAAGACTAATCAGTTCTTCATACATTTTGTCACCCAAAATACTTGGGGATAAAAGGCCTCAGATAAATTGACATACTTTTCTATTGCAGACAGTGAAGTGAATACTTCTTCATTTCTGTAGTCCTCCTTCATTATTTTTGTATCTTATTCACTTCAAAAAACATGACAGTCTTTTCACAATACTGCTCCTTGAACAAGCAAAGGCTTCTAAATGACATGTAATGCCATTTTGTTTTATATTCTATCACCTGATTGCAAAATTTATAATAAACTGACTTTATCTACACATAGATCAGGTAAAAAAATTAGTTTTATTTGCAACATGAAGTACCTAAATTAAAAGAAATTGTGGGTCTAGAGATAAAAGGCAATAACTATTTTTTTAGAGTCTACTCTTAATATGTTACAAGTTTGTTTTTTTATTTAGGAGGAACTATTTTTATTATATCGTAAATTTTTTACTGTGACATGCAAAAAATTCCAGGGTTTCATCCAATTTAGAATCCTTGATCTCAGATAATTTTAGATCACAAGTTAAAATTAGTAAATACACTAGTTGGAGGAACCATCAACTGAAGAGGATTTCATCAGTAAAGGAAATATTTATCTAAGTGAATGTAAAGTGTATACAGATTATTAAATATGAGAAGCATTACCTTATCTGAATTATTACATCGCAATATAAAATTCCCCTTCTCTTTTATTAATATTCATCATTTCCATGTAACAGAATTCTATTTTCTTCTTTGCTGACACCATTAAATTTTGTTCCATATGAACAAAGTTTAAATGCACTACATCACCCATTATTGCCAAGCAAGTGACCTTTAGCTGTTTGCTTTTGTTTTTTTTTTTTAAAACCAGACATACAAATTATGTTGAGAGTGAGAAAATCAACACATCTAACATTATTTGATTTGTAGATACTTAGCATTTGCTTCCACTCAGAAAAATATGATAAAATATGATTTTACTTTTATTTAAAAAAAGAAAAAAAAGAAAAACAGATTCACCTGTCATTGTGCATATTCCCACCAAAACAGGTAGATTACGCCCAGCCACAAGTTCTCTCTCTGTCTGTGTGCATTCTTCATTTAGCTTGACAATTCTAACCAGTATTAAGCCAACAATAAATACAAAAAAGTAGGCTGCAAATACCACAATTGTTGCAACCACATCAACCATGATTGTTTTTTGAGTATGAATTTGAACCTGGAAATAAAAGAGGTTTGGAAAATAAGATAAAATAAAATTAAGCCCATCCTACTAAAAATACTTGCATGGTCATTTTTAAGTATATTCCTATGTACTTCTATATGAAGAAATCAGTTTGTTCCTAATATGGAAAACTTCTTGTGTTTTCCATTGTAAGACATTTTTTATTAAGAAATTAATAAAAGCAACATTTAAAGATACAAATGGACTTCTTTATTTCTCATTCCAGTTTCATATTTTTAACACTTTTGATGTGTGATATTCAAATTAAAGTATTGTCTAATTTTTAATTTTTCAGTGAGAACTTTATGCTGATATCTTTAATACAAGTATTAAGTTTATGAGTTTATTTTTTTTATCATTTCCCTAATCAGAAATTAATTTAAAAATGACAGATTATATGAAAAGGATTAATCAAAAACAAAGCAAGACATTGTTACACTTATATTTTATTTGAATTATTGTTTTGATCTTTGTTGTCATTACCACTATTTTGACTGGTAGATTCTTTCTTCCTTCCTTATTTTTAGGTTGTTTTCTAAAGACTAGACAGAATATTCACCTGAAGCAGGCCAAAGAATGTAATAGCTGAAATGAAGACATGCAATCAAATAATTTGTATAAAGCTGACTATTGTTCACTATTGAGGAAAGAGACAAATAAGAAATTCTAAAGGACTATGTTCACTTTACTGTCAGCCGTTTAACAGAGATATTATAGTTTAACAGACTAACAATATTGTGGGGAGACAAACTCAATTGTACTTCAAGAGGAAATTCATATGGTAAAGTTATCATACATGTATCTTGAATATTTTACCAATATTAGTTGGTTAATACCAATTTTGTGAAAATATGCATAATAAAATCTGATAGTGTAAATTGATTTCTACATAAGCACCAAGAAATGTACCCAGTGTTAAACAACTTACTATATAAGTATTTTTATAAGTATGTTTATATAAAACTGATGACATCCCAACCCAAATAATAACCTAAGAAAAAAGAAAAATACAATTGTATTTATAAGCTTAAAATGTTATTCATGAATTAAATTTTGAAATGGTCAAGTGTAATGTCAAATAACATTTCTTACTCCTGTTTTGAACAAGAGGACATTATTCTTCTTCTATTTCTGAGCTTATTCTGCTACAAGCACTATTCATGAGAATCCTAATGTTATATGGCTCATTCACCTTATTGTCTGATGGAGTTAGTCTACATTTTCACCTGCTTTCTATGGTATTGCTATGAAGATGATTTTACTGAAGTCTTCCAGTATCTTGCTATTATTATATACTTAATTTATCATTATGGTATCAATCTCAAAATCATCTAAGGCTACTAGTATCTCTACTACAAAATCATCTGGTCCTGCTATCTTACCTTGGATTTTAATAAAACAGTCCCTTTCATGTTTTTATGCATTATATGCATTCTCTCTTCCATTATCTCTCCATTTTTATAACATCTTTTCTATTATGATTTCCCCTTTTTTTAATTTATGTATCCTTCCAAAAACCATGTTTTCTACCTGGCTTTTATGCCTGTTATATTGTCTATGTGCTGTACTTTTTCAACCTCTGCACACTTCTCTTTAAGTCATTCATCTTTTGCATGCTTGCATCAATTCCTAATGATTTTGATAAACATCTTATTTTCTGAGCCTTTCCTTGGTGTTATCTACTGTCTCTTATCTGCTTGATTGATTTGCTTTTTTATGGCTTATCAACCTTTTGCAGGTTATTTAAAGCCTGAAAATATTTTTAGATTGTAAGGATTTTTTGGAGATAATACAAGTCCTACTAATTAACACAGGAGAGGTGGATTCATATCTTTACCAAGGGTATTTGTGCATAAGTGAATACAACAACCCCAACTGGAATTGGAACTCTGCTCTCCAATCCATTATACTACCCACACATCCAAGCTAACAGCACTTGATATTCCCAAACAGTCACTCATCTAGATATTAACCATGCTTGATGTTGCTTAAATTCATTGATTGTATGAGAGCCAGTATTTCAACTTGATATGGCTACAAGCCATTATCTACTTGAGAATATTGTCAAGTATAAAACACAATAATAATAACTATAGCAGTAGCTTGCATCAGGATGGGCCCCCAGATAAATGAGTCAATCATCTTGTGACAAAAGTTAGTTTAAGTATTTTGAAAAATTTATTAACAGAGAACAATATTTTAATCAGTACTATTGGAATTATTGCATAAAATTTTTTATTTCTTTTCAAATCATTCATTAATTTTTTTTCTTAGTTTTATTACTTGGCAGTTGAAACAAGAAAACTATTTTCATAATATAAAAATGAAAAATTGTTTCTATTGTATTTTTTATCTTTGTTACTTTATTCTGTCTGTCATATAAGAATTCAATATTTGACAATAGGTAAGCAAAGATAACTTTTCTGAGTTGAACTATTAACATTAAATGACAGCAGCTTTTTAATCATAATAATTTAAATTATAATTACCGTTGATATTGTGATGATCCCAATTTTGAATACATGCATTCAAAATTGGAATCATCACAATATTCCAATGTTTCTCAAAAATTTATTTTTGTCAATGATAAAAAAAAATATTCAAAGATAATTATATTCATAATATTTTTTTTTACTCTGAAGAAGTGATTTTATGCTAACTTTATGTTGTAGCATACCTGTGGACGATAATGGGTATGTCCCCATTCATATAAATACAGTAGTAAATACTGTATGCTGGTCTGCAGTCAAAGATTCATCTCCAGTTGTGCTGGTCAAACTCTCTGAGCCTGAGGAGAGAGGATCCCCAGACAAGGCTATGTTGAAGGGTAGATTCTCATCTCAGGAAACAGCTACCTGACCCTGTTTTATACAGGGTTTAGAGGGAATTTCTTGCCCACATTATATTTGGCCTTGTCCCACATCTGACTGCGTGGAGCAGTTGGTAGATATCCTCCAATTGGAGACTCATTGTGGAATTCACTTGACTCACTTCTAGCAGCTGACTACTTCTATGTGCTGCTGGCAAATCTTATATGTGTTGTTCTTGTCCTAAGTATTATCGTTCATTACCAACTTTTGTTTGATTATTCTATTCAGTAACCTTCCCTAGGTTACAACACTTTAATAAATAGGTTGTTTTCTAATTATGTTTGTGTTTAATAATTGTTATAGGTTAATCTATTTGACTAGAGGTTCTAAGCTGCTGGTGGTCTTATAGCAATTATGTTTCTATAGCATTTATCTTAATTCTATTGCATAATTAATGAACCTCTTAAATATCCAAAGGAAACATATTTACTAAAAATGTCTAAGATAAATTGAAAAGGTTTTTCATTTAACAATAAAAGAGTCTGTAGCCTTGATACTAAGATAATAAGGATTAAAAATTGGCTAAGATTATCAAAACAATGTCATTTCCATCAAGAAAAGGTGGCCGAGTGGTTAGAATGTTCGCTTTCTGATGATGAGATCCAGGTTCAAATCTCACCATGGTTGATTTGTCAGGAAGGAAACTTTCTGGTGTTATCAGTCTGGAAAGGGTGATCCCAACATGCAGCACCTTCTGGAAAGGTGCCTGAAAACCATACCACGGGTTGATCCAAGCCTTGTGAGTGAAATTGGGTAGATGGGACACTTGGGGGACCGTCGATAGCTGTGCTAGCACAAAGTCACAAGTCATCGTGACCGAGGGTTTGAGTGTGCTAGCCTTGTTCAGATTGTTAATCATGCTAGATAACACACTCTCTCCTAGAAACTGTAAGCATAGTTGGAGTATAAACCATAGGTGGACTGTGAGTGTTGAGTAAACACAAATGTGCCTGAGCGAGCGTCTGCAATAGGGATTGGCTACCTGCCTTAGTAGACGGTATCCTCGAATACAAGTGGCCAGCTATTTTTTTTTATACCCACACAAAACCATATATAAACAGATACAAAATATATTGCAAAAGTACAAGTATTAGGACTCTTATTAATTATTATACCTTAAATTGATATTGAAAAAAGCTTTAAGCTAGAAGTTAAAATTTCTTTTTTATAAAATTAAACTTCTTGGACACTGGACATTGATACAAAAGTGAGAATATTTTTGTTGATGTATAAAGAATTGAATCCAATATATAACCCATTTAATGTATACAATTCAAGGACAGAGAAATAAAGCTTACCAGGGTTTCTCTCAAAGAGAATGTAATAAATTCTTATCATTTGTCTCTGTTACACTATTTGTTAGCCTTTCATTATCTATCTGTTTTTTTCTTTTCCAATTTGCTGATTTTCATCAACAACACGTCCATATGAATCTTGCAACTATCCAAAAGGAAAAAAAAAAGTCTCCTCCCATACTCAGTCATTTATTTCTGCTGGTTGTCATCTCCATTACCAATATTTAATACTTCACCGCCCCCCCCCCCATACATCAGTTTCTCCAGTCACAATATGTATGTTGTTTTCCAAATACATATGCCACCCCTACCTGATTTCTCTGATCATCTCTACATCACATAATTGTGAGACCAGTTAGATAAGTGCCTTGCCCTTCATGATCTTCTATATCCACCATAGTACCTCATTTTAGGATGCCACCCTCTCCTTCAGTTTGAAAAAGTTTTCATAGGCACCAATGCTATTTTTCAGGGTTGGTGGCTATCCAATGCCACCCCTTGTCTATATATTTTCCATCAAATCTCAAACTGAAATCTTCACTATCAATCATCACAGGACCTGGCATGCTACTCCCACCATCCACCTCTTCAGACCCCATCTTCATTGTACATTGCTCTTTTCAACTTCTTCTTGTCAAAGAGAACATCACCCACATTCGCATTGATTGATCACATTCATTCCCATGAATATGATGAATTATGTCAACGATAAAAATAATGTTGCTAATCATGGTCACTTTTACTTTCCAACAAACTCAACAATACCACGCCCTTCACATTTATTTGTCCACCCATCCACTACCACTATAGTTCCTTCCATTCCAGGTCCCTGCTGGCTTGAGTGTTATTAGTGTAGTTATGTATCCAATGTCTACAAGGGCTCTTGCTGCTTCATCCCCTACCAGCATGATTTTATTATTGGCAGTTACTAGCAGCACACTCCTGTTAGGTTATGGTGGTAGCCACTGGCATAGTAGCACCCCTTGCTCATTTCCCTGATTACAATACCAAGCAATGTAGCCCTGCTACCCACATTTATAACAGTCCACAACCATTCACGATAGTTCCATGCAGTCTCTCACCATATGAGATACTCGGCATCTGAAGCATTGACCTTTGAACTTCCCAGACTGCTCTTCACCTTCACTTCTATTTCCAACAATAGTTAAATCCTTGCTCACTGTTGCAATGTCCAATTCATGTGACTTGTTGAGCATTAGGCCTCTTGGACTAGCAATTCATTCACATTTAGCTTGTCAATACCAAGCAACTTGAGATATATATATATATATATATATATATATATATATATATATATATATATATATATTGTTATGATGTTGATTTGGGGTTAGTAGAGACAAACGCCAAATAACACGTAACAATAAAAAAGGGTTTTAATAGGTTTGTAAAAGGTACAGAAATCGCCTGAGTAGTCAATAACTAGCTCAGCTAAGAACTTCTCTGTCTATCTGTCTTCTTTCCATGTCAACTGACATGCCACTATTTAAAGTCTTTGTTTGCAGACAAGTTCATCTTCAAGAGGAGTAGTAGGTTACCGCCACAACAATATATATATATATATGAGATGAAGTATTATGATTATTTACATTATTTGGACTGTTATCCTCATCTTCATTGCCATATTCACAATGTTTCGTTTCGGCTGTTGAATGCTCTGGTCTTCTTCAGGTGATTGGAATTTTGAACCGAACCTTTTATTTTGGATGTCTCAGTTATTTCCCTTTAACTCAACTCTCCAAGTTTGCTTCACCACTGTTGTGGACTGGTATTGAACTCACAACTCTTTGGGTCTAGTCACTGGATCTAACCAATGTCTTTATCCACTGGGCCATGTGTCCTTGAGGATAAAGACTTGGAGAGTTGAGTTAAAGAGAAATAACTGGGGCATCTGGAAGAGGTATGGCACACACACATATATATATATATATATTTAGTTGGATAGATGTGAGTTTGTGACCCTGGGTTTCACACTTGTTGATCGATTCGTCAGTATATATATTATATATATATATATATATATATATATATATATATATATATATATATATATATATAATTACAGGTTATGAACACTTAGTGGGTTATTTAAAGCTGAAACATATTTTTGATTGTAAAAATAATTCTTTTTTTGTGAATGAATATTGCTTCAACAATTTTGGGGGATTAAAAAATGTTTTCTCCAAATACAAGTTATACTATTTATCACATAGCTGGGATCAGAAGCGGGGGGTATCTGCCTGTAAATGAATGTAAGAAATCAACCCAGAATACCACCCACACATCCCAACTGTTGAAGAGCAATGGATATATTTGTTGAGCAGTGATAATAATATGTTCTAGTCCTCTTCTAACAAAACCCACTAAACCTACCTAATTCCATTAGCATATACATCTATGAACTTGCTCATCAATCCTCAATTTCTATCAAACTCATGTAGGTTATGCCTGCTTATGTCCAATTTCATACATGTAAGTGTCTAACTGTTCTTTGTCAATAATCTCAAGATAGAGCACTAATGCATACTCCGAAAGAAAGAATGGGATAAAACACGCATCCAAAAGGGACACCCTCCCACCAAAAAAAAATCTGCTTCCCTCTTGGTCCTTCTTTTATACTCTTACTCACAGCTCCAGTTGTGGTTTCCTTTGCCAATATTTATCTCAGTTTTTCAGTTAACAGTGCCCCCCCCAAACACACAAGAAGTTTTTTGTTTTTTTTTCAATGCCATGTTCCTTCAGGATGTAAGTAATCATAACTGTCCACAGTTTCATTTTCTTTATTATTTATGAATTGTATGACTTCTGGTAAAAGATGGTGACATGGTTTCTGGTGGCTTTCTATATAAGCAACTATTGTTAAAAATTTGTACGAGTTTAGGAAAAAATGGAACATAAAATAAAGATGATATTTGTATTAAAGTAAAGGGCCACTGATTAAAGTTCCCCCCACCCCACTGAAAAAAACGAAAAAACAAAACAAAATAATTTATTGTTACAAGTTGAAATTTGAAAATTAGTGTTTATCCATTTGATATAGTAAAAAAAAAAAAAAAAATCACTTATAAATAACAAAAAAAAAAGTCTTAAAAGAAAGTATTATCATGGAGTAATGGTTAACAGGCACAAACTAGATAATTTATTCCTGACTGTGATCTGTACATTTAGCCATAAGCTAAAATTACTAAAGTAAATTAATAAAACTACTTTGGTAGAGGAAGGCATGTTAAGTCATGTCCAGTTATGATTTGAAACAGAGCTATAAAGTAAATCATTATAGGAGTCATGAAAATATGCAGACGTCAATTTTTTAAAACAACTTAATTTCTAAGTGAGAAAAAAAAAAAAAAAAAAAAAGAAGTGATTTATATTTAAGTATTATATACTTTTCTTTGGTAGCCATAAACAATACATTCTCAGAAGTTTTTTTTAAGACTTACTTTCTTTTCTCATTGGAGAATACTTATAAATTCATTGACTGTAAATTTAATCATCGTAAATTTACTTCTGAATACATTAAATATTTACATTAAATATATGTAGATTTAATATATAGTATCTGTTTTATGAATCTTGAGAGAAGCACTAAGAAAATTTCAAGGATCTTATTAAATCTTTTTAGTTCTATTTTTTTAAAGGAACTTAAATAATAATAAAAAAATTCACCGATTAAAAAAAAAAAAAAAACATTAATAAAGCTTATCTTTCCAAAATACTAAACATCTCCAAGCCATAATTTGAGTATAGAAAAGAAAAAAAAGATCATATAAGATCAATATGTAATAAAGTATAGATTATAAACATACACTAATGTCTACACATACACTAACAAGTAAGTAGGCAAGCAACAAAAAAGAAAAATACTAAAGTAAAATTAAAATTTTTTCCTCCCTTCTGGTAGAGGATTGTTTCACATTGTGTGTGTATGTGTATGTGTATATATATATATATATATATATATATATATATATATATATATATATATGTGTACATACACACAGTGTGAAACAATCTGAAGATCCAGAGAAAAATAAAGTCTCTGGTGAAATAAATTATAACTAATGGAACCTTGAAGTGGTCTGTTTTCTTTAAAAAAAAAAAAAAAAAAAATATATATATATACACAAACACACACACGCCCACTGATGCTGATCTCAATATATGAAGGTCCAACAATTCATTTAAGAACTGAACCACTAGATTACCCATATATATGCCCATCAGAGTGTTTTCAGTGGGGATCAGTGTTTAAGTTGGGGTTTAGGGGCAGGGAAGGCATTAGAATTTGCACACTAAAATTAGTTCACACCCTTTTCACAAGAGGACAGGCAAATGATTTTCCTTGGTTAGAGCTTGCCCACACCAACAATTTAATTATAGTGGTAAAATCTCATGTAAAACCAGTCACACTTGTTGGAAGAACTGATAACAGAGAAATGGTGTGCAGTGTGCTACAAAATCTTGAAACAGCCATCTTGTTTGTTTGTTTGCTGTGCACCATTGGACCCATTTTTCTCCATATTGATTACTGGTTCCTAATTAAACCTTGTCACCTATTTTACCGTTTTGTTCCTTTTCCATTTCAGCATTCAGGTTTTTCCTGATGATGGTAATTTCTTGCAATTTGTATTGAGTTCTGAGATTATCAATTGTGCTGAAAAACTTGTCAGTTTCTTCTTCTGTGCTTTGAGCTGTCAGTGAATAAACAACTATAATGAATATATTAAACAGGTTTCCTTGCAGCTTAACTAGAAGAATTATGCCAGACAATTGACAGTATCCCAGAAGACATTTCTTCATTTCTTTGTCTAGTATTCTGCATTCATTTTTCTTTCTACCTAAATAAATGACCCTGTATCTGTTGTTGATGACATCTCCATTATTTGCCCAGATAGTTTCACATACTTCTAAAATACAACACTTTATAATAGGATAAGATTCAAACTAAGATCTATTGAAACAAAATAAATGAAACTCATCAGATTGTATATACATATACATAATTCTTCCTTTTCAAAACTAAAAGTTTATGACATACATATTGTTATATCTCGTACAAGATATAATAAACAAAGTAAACCAGAGTGTGGTTTTCAATAATAATTTTATAATCGGATGTAGGTATGTCAAAATACAGAGACAGAGTCAGGAGTAAGCTAACCGCAATGGTGTTAGTAAACGAAGACCTTTTTTTGTTTTACTGTTGCCTGTGGTCGTACTTTATCGGCCACCAGACCGTCCATTATCGTGAATGGGGAAGTTGGGTTATCTCATCACAACACATATTGTATTGAAACAAAAGTTCATAGCATTTTTCAATAGGGAGCTCTTGATTTTGTTTCATACGTGACTGAAATTTATGACATATATTCTGAAAGGTGACAGCTTAATGTAGCTTTTATATGATTTATATGTAAATTGTGAATTTTAAAAGTAAAAATGGAGGAAAATGAGATCTATTTTACTTGATGGTTTTGTTTCTGGAAAGAAAATAATTCTGTACAAACAGCAAATTATATATCTGTCATTTAAGATTGTGCCATAGCCAAGAGTACTGTGGAAATTTAAAAAAAAAAAAAACAAAAAAAAAACACATTTCCATCAAGAATTCTCTGCTCAAATGCAACAACACAAGAAATGGAACAGGAATTGTTTACAACAATGTGGAGTGAAAAAGCTTCTGAGAAAAACACCATTAACCATTCCATAAACAGTTTGTTTTGGTTTGTTTTATTTTATGACATATCAACACCTCAATGGGTTATTTAATGCCGACATGATTTTTATTGCTGGTTTTTTTTTTTTCCAAAAATTTATTGCTGGCAATAATTTTTTTTTTTTTTACAAAGTATTTCTGTACTAAAACCTATTTTTACACTTTCATAGTGTTTTGACCCTAGTTTTGGGGTTAACTATTTGCCCATAGCTGGGACCCTAACAGTCAGGGTGTACCTGGGAACACCAGCAATTAAGAGGTGGTTCCACACTTCTCAAAACCTCCTGATCAGAGGCCTTGCTGTTGGACATAGTTTATCGTCTTACCCAGGACAATCCAAAGACAGTTTGAATCCAAAAATGGTTATGCTGTGTACCTGGTGGGGGAGGCATCATAAATTATGAACTTCCACAAAATTAGATGATTATATTTCAAACAAGTACTGTTCCCAAGCAGAAATCAATGAAAAGGAACTAAAACTGGCCAATCAGAAGGGGCATCATCTTCCATCAGTTCAACATTCAACCTCACATTCTCTGCAGATCCAGCAGAGATTTGTACAACTTCAGTAGGATTTCCTACTACACCTGTCATACTCACCTGACCTTTTGATCTCTACAAAATTCTCTTAATGGTAAGAATTTTAATTCTCTAGAAACCTGGAAAAGTCACTTAGATTAGTTTGTCACCCAGAAAGATTTTAATTTCTCAGAGGGTGAAGTTGTCTCAAAAATGGTGAAAAGTAGTGGGACAAAATACATTTGTTTTCTCTGCTATAGTTTTTTTTATGCGCATTGTCTGTGAACTTCTCAACATAGACTACACACAAGTCTGGCAATATGGAAAACTGTTAGAAAGTTTTCTATCACAGTATTCCTGGAAATTATTTATTTACTCATCAACAAGGTGACATAATCATCAAAGCATTGATCATCACTTAAAGGAAAGCAGAAAAAAAATAAAAATAGCTTTCTGCTCAGCTAAATTGTGTGTTTTTATGTGTGTGTATACATTCAAAACATCACTTTTTTTTACTACTCTGTCTTTTTTCTTAATTAGCAATAAAATCAACGTCAAAGAATAGAGTTGTAACAAATCACCAGGTAAATTCCATGCATTTTTGTTGCATGTGTACAAAGACTGATTTTTAACCAGTTTTATTTGCAGGAATAAAATCATGTTTTTTTTTTTTTGTTTTTTTTTTTTCAGAATTTTAAAGTTTTTGTTAAACATTTGAATTTGATTGTCTCTTATTTTCCATTTCTTCTTTAATTAGAAAACATACGCAAATATAGATGAAGTTTAAAACTTTATCGGAACTGAACAATTTACTTTAAGACTACACACACACACTATCGATAACAGAACACACCTTTCTTTAAAAAAAAAATCATTATTTTTCGATGCTATCAAGTGACGCGATCTAAAAAAGATCTAAAGAACTGTAAAAACTTTATTACCTTGAAATGTTTTCCCTATTTTTTAAAACTTAAGTACCGAACAGAAAAGTATTCATTTTTAAATTTTAATAAAAGGTCTCCTTTTTTTAAATACTCTAAAAAAAAATATATAGTTGTAACGAAACCAACCGACTGAGATACACAAAGTGAATATCAAATGTAAAAAAAATAAAAATAACTACTTAAAGGTTTTAAAAAAGCGTTGTTGAGAATATTTTGAACTTAAATGCTAAAAAAAAAACGTTGTGCCCTTATTTTCCTCAATACAAAAAAAAACGATTAAAAGGAAAAGTTTTCTCTTTTTAAATAAATGATGCGACATTTTTCTGTTTAAAAAGGAGAAAAACTATCATTTAAGTTAAGCAATTCTTAGACAAAAAAAAAAAAACAAAACCAAATACTCATTACGAAGCACGTGTCAATTATCAGAAAGTGAAATTTAAACCAAATGTTTTTTTTACGCTTTTTTTTAAGAGAAATAACACCGGGTAAAATACTCACGTTTTTAAAGTGCTTGTTTTTATGCTGCTAAACGAGTGCGCTTTCTAAAACATTGTAATAATACATCAAATTCACTTTAAGTAGACATCTTTAGAAAAAAAAGGCTTATCTTACAAGATTAGCGACAAACGAACCAACTAAGGTAATGATAAATTTCATTACCTTTTAATTGAACGGCTAAGATTTTCCATGCTGGACTTAAGTAAAAACCTAAGCATTTTCTTTTTTTTTTTTTTTTTAACAATAGAGTTACCTGCCCTTATTTATCGCTGGTTAACGTTGTTATTGAAGAATAAAGCATATCAATAAATGCCAATAATTATAATTTTACAAAAATTGTTTTAACAATTAATTTCGTTTGTTGTTTTTTTTTTTAGTTACCAGAGCACATTTCCCGATCTATTGTTTGACCTTCATCAGATGTACAATCAGTACTCGAGGAAAGTTTTTTTTTTAAATAATTTCACAAATGGTGACAAATCATTCTCCTTTGTAAAAACTATAATCAGTAAGCAAAAATAATGACAAATATATTAATTTTATCAAATTACTATGCATATCCTTACATTTAATACAGGCAATTATTTATGTCTGCTCATAATAATTGCAAATGTGTACTCAATGAGGCTGTCATTATTCACTGACAGAATAAGGTACCATATAACCTCTCACATAACTACTTGTGGCTCTAAGAATCTGTTAAATAAGGGTACGTCATCAATCCCTCCTCTCTTCAATCAACTTGAAATGTTATCAATTTCTGTGATAAAGCAGGATGCTTTGCTCCTAAATTCTCTTCCAATTCCACTCTCAACTCATCAGGAGTACTTTTGCCTGAATTTACATAGAACTGATTCTCCATTGTGTAATATGCATATAACAGTTTATGGTTTTTCCTATTATCTCCAGAATTGATCCCCACAAAGCATGTGGATTCTATGGTAGCTCTGCAATTGTCATTGAGAAATGTGCTCCTGAATTAGATCCTGTTCTTTTATGGAGAAATGACAGAGGTTCTTAGCAATATTTATCAGAAATAAATGAACAGAATCAAAGGTATAAACAAATAATATATATATTTATTTATTTGATTTCAATTGGAGTGAGTCCTTTGTAATTCAGGGTAGCAAAATTTAATTCAGCTGGATAACTGATAGTTTACAAGTCAGACTTTGGTAGTAATCATCATTTTGCTGACCAATGTAGGAAGTCTAATCACTTTGGAAATAGGTACAGCATCAATCTGCAGTGTATTCTCGGCCTCAGAAAGGCAGAAAAATGTCTTAAGCAGATGACCACTTGGCTGGTTTCATCAGCAATCTATTCTGTCTTTGCCTGTCAACTGTCTGTTTATTTCACTTACGAAAGGGCAAAATACTGGTGCAAAGCTTGCTTTCAGCTAAAATCAAATGTCGTTTTGTTTTTTTGGATTGTGCAAAATTCTTTTATTTTCCAATGTTCTTTTCTTTTTCATTTTTTTTAATAACAGAAGTTATGCATGGAGCCGTTCTTATTTTGGTAGATTTCTAGTCACAATAACTAGAGCCATGGATCAGCAAACTTCTACCATTTTGCAGCTGTTTTGGTTTTTTTCTTCTTCCTCTTTTTTATTTGAGGGTTGCCTTCTCCTTAGTTGAGGGAGAAGTATATAGAGAAAAGAGTAGAGAAAGAGAGAGAGAAAAAAAAATAAGAGATAAGGGTTTTAAGGGAAAAACAAATGACTTTTTTTAATTTGAATACTTTTTTCTTTTGTTTATATATTTTCATATTTTATTTTATTTTCTATCTGGGCTCACCACACTCTCCAAGTTTACTATAAATGCTTTACTGTTTCTTTTTTTCCAGAGTGTTGAAAATCCACTTCTGTAGTTACTGTTTTTAAAAACTCTAGCAAATCATCCAGTCCTTTGAAATATTGACCTATTAGTCATCTACCTGTTTTTGACAAATTATTATAGGCGTTTATCAACTGCAAATTGGTTAAGCATCTCACCTTGCAGGGGCTTCTTTCAGACAAAGATATGACTTGCTTTTCTAGGTCAACCACTGATATGTTGATGGCTGAGAATGTTTGTCCAGCTTTAGATAAGAATGACAGGCTGTTGCTTTGAATATCTTGATGGAGTCTGACAGGGTTTGACATGCTAGCCTTCTTCCTATGTTGAAGAGTTATGATGTTTCAGGCTGATTTTTTTATTTCAATCTTTCTTATCAGATCCTGTAATGACAGTTGTCTTGAATGGCCACTCTTCTAGATCTTTTTGCATTAATGCAGGTGTTTTCTAGGGCTTTATCCTTCGACATACTTTGTTCCTTATTTTTATTAATGACCTTCCTGATGTCATCAGTATATGTGCTGATAACATAACATATCTTAATAGTAAGTCTGATAGGTTTGATAAAATTAAATTGGCAGTTGATCTTGAATATGACCTTCTATTTGTTGTAAAGTGAGGAAAGAAGTGGCTTGTTAATTTCAATGCCTCCAAAATAAAACTGCTCTGAGGGAACTACATTTGCCTTACATCAGCATGGCTAATGCAAACCTCCAGGAGAATAACCCATTGTACCTTCTTGGTCTCATGTTTTGCAATTATATGAATTTTAACAATTACATTGAATTAATTGCTATGACTGCTGCTAGAAAAGTCAATTCACTATGTCATGCTAGAATCAATATTGCTCATTTATAAGGCTACTATTCATTCATGCATTTAATATTGCTGCCACATCTGGTTGGGTGATTCTGCTATCTAGAGATTCTTGACAAAATACAAAGGAGAATCTGCAATGTTATTGGTCCTGACCTGGCATCTCGGCTTCAGTTATTTTCCCACCACCTCCATAACATGTGCCTTTTCTATAAATATTTTCATGGTAATTGTTCAAATGAGCTTTTCTCTTTCGTACGTCAGCACACTAGATTGAAAGCTAAGTTTCATAATTTCACTGTTGTAACCGAAAGTTCTATGCTAAGAGTTTCTTTATTTACATGTGGATTATTGTCCCCATCTTTGTTGTTGTTATCACAACATTTAGGCCATTCTGCTCTCCAGACTTGACCATGTGCTTTTCAATCCTGGTAACATCCAGGGAAATTGAAACTGAACTATTTATTTAATCTACAGGTGTAAATTGTTTTCATTTTGCTGTCTATATACAGGGATATGTTGTTTAGTTTTTATTTAGTACTGCTGAATTATTGCCAGCCTTGTTTCTACTGAGTTCATGAGACAATAGCATAGTAGATTAGATTAAAACATTGGATCATGAATTTGGTGCCATATTAATTGTGAGTTCAATCCCTGGTTCTGGCATACATTTTTATATCCTCCTGCTCAACACATTCCTTTCTTTTTTTAAAAATCTCTTTTCAATTTTTTTCATTCATTCTAAAAACCAAGTAGACTGAGATTAATTATTTTTTCTGTTTTCCCCAAAAATAACGTTGAATATCTGATTCTATTATTCATTTTTACTACAAATCATAGATACATCTATTTTGCCACCCAAACAATAACTGGTTTCTACCTTTTGAGTGAACTGGTAGGGGGGGAGCAAACTGCTTTAATGCCTTTTCTTCATAACCAAAACGCTCAAGCTATTAACCTACTGGTCTAAGTTAGGGGTTGGCAACCTACGGCATGCATGCCACATGTGGTATGCCAAGCAATTTCCACAAATTAACCGCAAATGACATCACAAAGTCCGAACAAATAACTACTACAACACAAAGAATACATTTAGTTGTTTCAATTTTATTATATACTAAAGTATATATACTATATATTACTATATAAGATATATTGTAGAACATGTATATTGACCTTGACTTGTATAAAAATACATATGCTATTGGCACACTAAATGATTTTAAAACCCCAAGTCGGCACGGTCAGCAAAAGGTTACTGACCCCTGCCTTAGGCTATACTGATGCCAGTTGTAGTAGAGTTGCTTGAGATTCAGTCAAATTCGAGTCCAGTTCTTTAAAAAAAGTCTATTCCACCTTCACTTTGGTAACTACTTATGACCGTATCATGTTAAAAGGTTGGTTCCCGTATGATCACCAAAGTAAGCAATGTCAAACCTGGTCAGTACCTAGATCGGTGACCACTTAGGGATATCATGATGTGTAGGCTTAGTTGGGTTCGTTATATGTATTTATGCAGAAGTACCCTTGGGAAAGGTATGAATCCACTTCTTCCCCTTACTTATGGGTTAATTAATAAAACTTTTATCACTCAAAAAAAAATTGTACATGAATGTAGTTACCTACATCACGTGTGCCACATATGGCATGCCAAGCAATTTTCAGTGGCACGCAACTGCAAATGACATCACAAAGTCCAAACCAATAACTACTACAAAGCAAAGAATACATTTAGCTGTTTCAATTTTAATATATACTAAAGTATATATACTATATATTACTATATAAAATATATTGTAGAACAGGTATACTGGCCTTGACTTGTATAAAAATACATATGCTGTTGAAACACTGAATGATTTTAAAACTCTAATTTGGCACATAGTTAGCAAAAGATGCCTGGTCTAAGTTATTTGATGTAGTTCTCATGTAGATAACAAGACCTGCAATGGTAAGTGACAATATATTCATCCAGATAGTTGGAAAGTTATATATATTACTTCATCTTACTGGATTATACTGGTAAACCCTATGTTAGTTTTCAGTTTGAAATTCTATCTCACTCTATGCAGATTATATTTGGTGTATAACATCATAGTATAACATTTACTATCATAGTATAATATAGTATAACACTTACTATATAAACTTCTTTAGTAATTTTAACCTTTGTTTACAATAAAGACATTTTTACAATGCTTAATTTATTAATACTATGTATATAGGTAGATCAATAAGTCTGTAGGCTAATGATGAAAAAACATTTATTTTACACAAGAAATATTTTTCAACATAATCTCATTACTCATCAATGCACTTAATCCACTGATTAATATTAATCCCATTGATGAAACATTATTTGCTACTAAACCAGAAGTTTCTCATAGTATCAGCAAATTTAGTTATCAATTACAGAAAACTTTAATCATCAAATTTATAAATTCTGAAAAGTCTAAATCTTAAAATTGAACCTCCTAAATGTCTTCGTAACATGGAATCATTACATTAAATGCATATATGCTTTGCATAATTGCTACGACAAATGAAATTTTGAAATATCAGAAATTAAGCAAATATTTTTTCCCAAGTGAAGAATCATTTAAAGAAGGACATGTTTAATGATTTACTATCTATTTTGTGTCAGAGTGAAAACATTTTATTTTATGTTACAGTAAAAACATTGAGAAATGCAAATTACTCTTTTCCATATCATGTAAAAATCAAACACAAAATTTACTCAAGAAAGTTTATCACAATTCTGAATTTGGGATAAAGATAAAAGAAAACATTTCCAAATTTAAATTTTAATATTATTACTGTAACTTTGGAAAATTTGTTTTATATGGAAAAACTTAAAAAACTTAAATGTTTATTAAATACACACTCTTCTTTGTTAAAATACCATCAAAACAGTTGATTGATAAGGCTTTTAGATATATTTTCTTACGCATCCTGTACATTTTTGAGAAACTTTGATAAGTATTCTTCAATTAAGTTTTTAATGTATAAAAAAGTAAAAAATAACGTTAAAAAAAATCCTCTATGTCTTTAGCAAAATGATTCAAGGGAAGCAACCGGTACTGTATTTCTTGAAACAAAGACAACATTGAAATGATGCACTCAGAAGGTAAAAGTTATTTATTCACCATATAGATGTATTAACGGAAAAATAGTAACTGTCATGTATAATTGATTGATTAAAAGCCTTTTGTAGAAATCTGAATAATTTTAAAAACTTAAATAATGATTTAAATAATGATTTTAAAATAAAATACATTTTCTGCATCACTTAAAACTTAATCTACAATTGTAATATAATCAAATGTACCAGTTGTTCAATTTAATATTGTACAACAACTTTGTCCAGTAATTCAACATAAAAGAAACTCCCTTTGAATCTCATGAAAACATATGGAAGCACTTTTCCTTTTACTAGATTCTGTTTTAGTTCAGATGTTGAAAACAATAATGGATCTTGACAAAAGTTCCATTTTAGATTCTCATATTAAATCTATAATTTATTGACAGTAACTAATTTGTCCCAAAATAACTTTTTCTCTATATTGAACAATAAGAGAAAGACAAGTATTTAAATACTAATATTCCTTGTTATAATTTCATGAAGAAGCCAAACTACAGTTGACTAGTTGCATAAAGTATTGGGTAAACTCTGTAACAGTGATCTTACTATTAACAAGAAAAATGTGGAAGTGATAAAACAACAAATGGAGATAAGATGTGGTTGAGATAAGTAAAAGATTTTTTATTTCTTGTGATTTACAAGATTCAATCATTTGCTCATTCCATTGGAGACTGAGAGTTTGTTCATAATATGACACAAGGTAACAGATGACATACACATGAGGAACCTAAACACGCATATATAATCAAGTGAGATAAACTCAAAATATAGACAAGAAATATTCCATGAATTATCACATTGCAGTAGTCAAGAGTTAGTCACTGCTGCTTTAGCTGTTGATATAAGTGCCTTGGTGTCATTGCTGGTGGCCTGATTAAGTTTGGCTGTTGTGAAGTCCATCACTAATGCCAGCCAGATCAAATATGTCTTTGTAGGTGAAATCAACTTTGACTTTATAGTCAGTCAGTTTCAGAAATGGCTACTGTGCAAATAATGTGGGCCTTTTCTGATTGGTTAGAAAATAAATTTTATGACCTTGGTATTTCGGGATGGTATTCCAGAAATGGGTGCACGGAACTGGGTGTAATTAAAGTCTGTTTTTGTCATATGAGCTGGGAACATCAAAGTAAGCACATCCGTTTGCATTAAAGAATTGAAGTTTTGACAGGGTATGATAATTTCTAAAATTTTTTTAACATTTTAAAAAGATGCTGCTGGTAACTTTTGCGTCAGCCCAAGAGTCTTTTTCCTAATTGGCTTACAGGATGGTTTATTGTTACCATATATGTACAGGATTAACCTTTATTAAATACATCTTGCCATGAAAAATAGTCTGAACAGCATTATTAAAATTTTTACCATCACTTGAGCAAGTTTCTCAGTCTCTTCATATTTGTTCATTGTGTATAGAGAGGTTTCTATTTAGCTTTCAATAACCAACTGAGCTAAATAATAAAAAAATTATTAACAAAGAGGATCAAAAAAATAATGTAGAATGATAATAATTGCATGCATCATAAAAACTAAAATTGTATAAATCCATCAATTTTCTTTTAAATAATTTAATATTGTTATACTCCACTGCAATTAGATCTCTTTTTGATTCACACGACCTGTCAGCCAGATGTGAACATCAAGAAAGCAAAACACAAAATAAAAAAGATTTGTTTTCTGTGCATGGACACCAAGCATCCCATTTGGTCCACAAAACAAATCCCCACAATAAAATTAAAATAACCAATCACAAAAATTTCCACCAAAAAAAAAAGACCCTTGAAATCACCAGATTTGCTTAAAAGAAAGCCCTTCATAACGACCAATACAGTTGCAAGTTGAAAGGCAACTTTTCAACATATGGGCATGCTGCCATCATCACCACCATAATCACCTCTCTCATCACCACCATGATCTCACCCAATATCACTCGATTTGACTCACACGGAATGCAGCTGACAGTCCACCTTTGACACTGACAGGTTCCCAACACCATCACTGTGATTTCTAACAACTCAACACTATCCAGCTCCAGGTCTCTTTCATCATTACTACTATGACCTCAATTCATTAAATCTCATTCAAGCTGAATGTAGCAGAGAATTTCTGCTCAATTAAGCTTCAACCTGCCAATGCATTCTATATATTGGCAAAGTCATATTTGTGACTTCTCCCAACCCATCATACTTACATTGTCTGTATTGGTAAATTAGTGACTTCTCCTGGCTATTCATGCTCGCATCTTTTGTATCAACCGTGTCAGATTCATGACTTCTCCTGTCTTTTAACACTTGCATCTTCTGTATCAGATTCATAGCTTTGCTAATCACTCTGGGCCTCCCTCACAACCACCACTGTAACCTCAGCAAACAACCTGCCAACACACCTGACCAGGTGGTACCACAAATCAAGTCACCACCATGACCCAGATTCATAGTTTCACTATCCACTCCAGGCCTCCCTCATCATCATCACCATGATCCTGTTTCGCTGACCCCCAACTCAACTAGAATTCAACAGAAACTGTCCACTTGATCAACTTTCACTATCCACTCCAGGCCACCATCATGACCTACATTAATCCCTGCCAAAACACCTTACCAGGCAGTTCGGCTTCAATACCTTGGTCTCATCACACAATCACCAACCCATCAAACACCACACCAGTTTCAATTTTATCCCTGAAAAAAGGTGTATATCAACCCCGTCAACAAACTCAGCCAATCAACCTAACAAATTGGTCAACTTCTGGCCTTACCAATAACACCCTTACATCTAATTGCTTTCTTTACCAACAACAACAACTAAGGAACCACATATGAACAATTTTTATCACCTTTCATACAACTATGTACATATTCTGAATTTTGACCAATACATGTTGTTGAAATTTTAATCCTTGTTTGTTCCTTTCCTTTGCAACCATACACTCAATATAACAATATACAAAACTCAAATTTTGTAAATATATTTTGATTATTTCAAACTACTGTTATCTCTTGGTTATTATACGTGTTATTATTGACATATTATTTCAGACAAGTACACTTTTGGCAATCTTCAGGTGTCCATTGTTTAACTAACATGGTATATCTGTTGATTATTGAGATTATGAACTTGCGATTTAGGGATTGTACATAACCATTAGATGACAGTAACATGTTTAATCAACTCTTGTATTCACTATGTCACTGTCCCAAAGGACATCAGTGGTGTATTTTTGGAGCCTTTATATTCAGTGTCAGATGGTTTCAACATTTGGTTATCATGGTGGGGTCATACTGCTTTTCAATAACTTTGTATTTCAAATTTTGTGTTTGTTTAAAAATATGAAAATTAAATATAGATAAAGTTGATTCTCTGCCTGGGAAAAAATATTACATAAAACTGTAATGTCAAATAAAAGGTTTTATCATTTACTAGTAGATATATTTTATCTTGTCCAACTAATTTTCTTATTAAGCTTTATTAACAGTTTTTTAATATTCATTTCCAATCTAGTTTTTTGTGATTTTTATAAATAAGCAAGATTTTGTTGATGTTTTTTTTCTTATAATTAAACTGCCTAGTTATTCAAATAAAACTAATTTCTGCCCTGAAAGTGGTAATGAACTCAGCCTTTAGATTTCAGCTTGAGTTTAAAGGGAGGTAAGTACTGATGATTTATTTTAATAGCATATTTTTGAAATTTATTAATTATAAATTATAATTACATGCAGTATATGACATAAACTACTAATAAAATTTTTAAACCAGTAATTTTTAACATTTTTTACTCCATGATCGACCTTGATAGCTAAAAGAAAGTAATTAACTGCCCTACTTACTAGTAAAAAGAAAAGTTTTTATCTATATATAATGTGGCAGAATGGCCAACTCTGCTGTTTTCAAATAGCTATAATTAAATTTTGGTTCATCAACCAAATATTATTTTTGCTAAATTCCCCCTGAAAATAATAAAACAAATCCAGCATTGAAAAGTGATGATTATCTAATGTTAAATTCAGAAAAACTTACCAAAATGAGTTTTAACTCAAAGAGAAAAGAAATTAAGTCAATGAAAAATAGTTTCAACAGCAGAAAATTTTTTTAAGGAAAATTCAGATTTTCTAATTAAATATGACATGCTATAATAATAACACTTTAAATTTACAATGACATCATGAAATATAAAAAATGTAAATTGTCATATCTGGCTATCTAATGATACTTCTGAGCCTGATGTATAAAACAAAAAGATCTTGATTTTAAGGCTGTAATTTTGTAAGCTTCCTTGTTTTATGACATCATTGGCGCCTTTCTTTTTTATCATATTACTTAAAACACATTTCTAGCAAATATGGTGATAGGAATTTTAACCAAACCAAAAAATAGTTGAAATCATATACTTGGATTTTGTCTAATTCCAAAATCACTTTATTAGTTTTTTTTAGTTTAAAAATTGTCTTAATTCTGTATTTCAGTAATTTCTACTTGAAGCTGAATGTCTACTTAAGTTAAGTCCCCTACAAATGGCTGAGTTAACCAAGATAGAAAAAACATTTCTTTTAAAATCAAAAATATATGATATATGATTTAATTCATGAACCAGTATATGCAAATGACTCAAAATGACAAGCATTGCAGTATATGTTACCTCACACTAAAAAATATGAGAGAACACATAAAAATATGAGAGAACACGTAAAAATATGAGAGAACATGTAAAAATATGAGAGAACACATACTGCAATACTTTCAATAGAATTGAGTAAACAGTCTTAAAGAAATAGTTTTCTGACATAATTCCAATAATGTTATAAAGTTAAATATCTTGTTTATTCAATAAAGAAGAGTCATATTTGCTGCTTGAAGTTAATTATTTAATATATTGAATTGTTAAAAAGAATTACAGCTAGTTAATTCACTAAAGCATTATCATCAATTGTTACCCAGCACTTCTTTTAAGGTCTATCGTTTATAAATTTGCTCAGAACATCAAATAATTTTATGGAACGTTTTTAAGCAGTTAACCTTTGGCAACCATCTTATTTCACTATGAAGTAATCCACTTATTGGATCTGCATTTTGATCCTCATATATTTAACATGATATTTCATAGTGTTGATACAATTTCATTTCTATCTTTAATATGTCATTTAAAATTGTTGAAATTATCTTGCCACTTAAATTATCTCTGAAAATAAAATAATACACAAGCAGCATTTCTGGATTGTAGTGACACTAAGAGTAGAAAGAAGAAGTTACCTCTTTCATAGCTTAAAACATAATAACATATTTTGGGCTTTGCGCAATAGGCTCCACGTATAACTTCTGGTTGAAGTTGATTAAATTACAATCCTAAATAAATATATGTTGACAAATAAGAAATGAGCACACCTGAAATAATCAGCAACTTAATTGGAGTTGCTTTCAACTTTGCTAACAATATAAATAAACCCCTGACTGAAAGAAAAAAGGGAGAGATTCCTGAAGGAGACACACACAGAGACAAACACTTATAACTGTGAGTGGATACATCAAAGTCATCTCAGCTTCAACAACCACTACCACTCCTCACACCTTCCTCATCATTTTTACCCACCTTTACTTCTCTCATACATTCTACTTCCTTTTTCTTATTCACAAGACATATTACCAAATGAAACTAGCATCTCTCAAAAATACTTAAGCACTTTTACAAATTCTTGTATTCATTGAATTATAAAAAAAAAAAAATTATTTAATCTTACTTAAATACCAACCTTGTATCATATATGAACATTATTACTGTTTTTGTACAATATGAAACTACTTATTAATGTCTATATAAATTATTATTGCTATACTCCAGACTTGATTGTTCTTAAGATGCAGTTTATTGTGTTTTATTTACTCATTCATAGATCTCTTATAGTGGGATTGTGGAATCTTCCACAATAAGCCAGTTAACCCCTGCTAGGAAATGCACTATTCCTGTTGTAGTTTTCACCATTACCATCTTACAAATATATAACAAGCATTCATTGGTTAATCACCTTCAATCTAGCTCACTGATTGGTCAGTTCCGACTAATCAGATATCCTGCATGCGACAAATCTGTTTTCCCACATTCTCCATTTGAGCTCCCAGGTGGTACAACAAAATTATAAAAATAGAACACGTGTAAACTCCCTAGTGTTTCTTTTCATTTCTCTCTCTTGCATCTCATTCCTTGCTACCAAGTACCAAGATATAATCTTCAAGAACTCTCATCTTAGTCTTTGCGGTCAGACATTAAAGACCATTACTAACATTCACACAAGTACGAACTCTGAAATCTCTTCTGAACTTTTACCAACTTGTACAATACACAATTCCAAACATGCTAAAGAAACTTTATTCTTCTAAACTACAGTTTAATAATTACTTTCACTTTATGAACTTAGGTACAAATATTTACCTAATCTAAGAGACACAACTCTGTCTAACCTTTTCACTCAGTATTCATGCATGTATATCAAATATTAATAAATTCAATTGTTACATTTTGTAACAAGATGTTTATGAATCTTTATTCTCTATCTTGTATTAATTGTTGTGGATGGAAGATTATTGAACACACACAATTTTAAGCCTTAATTCAAACCTTCTATTCCTCTCCAACACACATCCCACACCAACAATCATCACACATCCACAACGGGATAATCCTAACAAGGCCCAAATCAAACCCCACAATTAACCAACCTATATTAATTTTCAACAACCATTTTTCTTTCTTATCTGCAGCACATGTTACAATGTTTTCTATTGGGATTTTATTTTCATCCAAAAATTTCTTAATCTTCTTATATATATATATATATATATATATATATATATATATATATATATATATATATATATATATCCCTGGCAGTAATGGTGCTTTTATAATGATTCAAAGGACAACATATTCTTAGAAAGATCTTAATGGTCAATATATCTCATATAGAGCATTCAGATTAACCTCACAGTCTCTTACAGTCTGTATATTCATTATAAATTTCTTTAATTTTAACTTTACAATAAGCTTTTTTGCAACATTTATATTCATCTCTTCTGCTGCAAACTGTTTCAGTGAAATTTCTCCAGAACTGTTTAGTGAAAAACTGAAATTGTTGACTTAATTAAATCCTTTCTCAGGATAGGTTTCTTTGCTAGAAGTAGAGAAATTTCATAACTTGCCTCAAAAGTATGATTATTAGTGCCAGAAAATAATGAATTGATTATTGATCTATTTTTAAACTTCATTTTTTGTGAGTCAAAATGTTCCAATTCATTGACATGATTTTTAAGTTTTAATTTCAAATTGCCTTCAGGCAACCATGTTGACATCTTTGACTAAATTGTAACATTTCATCAAGCACAAAAGGTAAAAAAACAAATATTAGAACTTCTTTGAATAATGGAAACAATTCTATTTTTATTGATATAATTCATCTTAAGTGGATAAATATTTGTTCAGAAAAAAAACTAGTTAAATTTAGTAAAGTAAATAAAATGTAAGCACAAATATATTGTATAGTTTTCTCTATGATTTTAGTAAATGAATGAATTAAGGCAGTCATCTTGACAAGAGAAAATGTAATGTTTGGTTAGTACATTCAACAAATGATTCTTTACACATTTTTCCAATGAGAGTTCTAGGCAAGCAAGATTTTTGGTTTCATAAATGATGAGAGAATGGAAAAAACTAATGGTGTGAAAATAGCAATATAGAAATTTTACATTTAACAATGTAAACGATTCTTGGTACATTTGCTGCATAGATCACCCCTCCAGCCCCAATGCTGGGAGGTCTTGGTCACTGCGCCAATTAATACAATGCTGTATAACCCCTTGGTGGGGTTGGTCTTGGGAAACATATTCAATTCAATAATAAAGTTGCATTCTTCTCTCACTCATTTTCTCCCAGCCAGTGATCGCTAATTGTTTTGATTCAGAGATAAAAGAACTTCAACACAGGGAATTTTAACTTAACTATTTTATTAACATTGACGTAGACATCTTCTAACTAGCCAGTGGGACTGCTCTCTCCCTCCACTGGGGAGCAGTTTTAGGCACAAATGTCAACACGTCTACATTGCTTGACATGTAAAAACTAACTCTCTGAAAAATCTTTCGCTATCTTTCATTCCCACACTAGTTCAGCCAATCAAAATCAACTTCCTTATTTTGTCTTGTATCTGATTCCTAAGGTCAACCGGAGGAAGTCAGAGCAGAGATACACTTCCCCCTAAAAATAATAGTCTACTAAACTATTATTTAACATATTGGTTACCAGCAAGCAGGGATGGAAAAGGAGGTGGAAACATTTATTGTGTTCTCTTTCTTGGATCAGGACTTCCCTTCTAGAATGAGTGGGTTTGAAATTTAGAACCCTATAATGGGCAACAATAGAAGTTATATTAATAGAAAATACTATATTGTAATAAACTAAATGCTGATGATATTGTGTAAGTGTTACTACTTAAATGTATCTTTTTGCTTCCCCACCCTTAGAAAAATGGTAGTAGATGCCTATTGTTACCAAACTTTTTCACAAGTACTTCTGGATTAAAGATCTAAAGACAAAGAAGGCTGTTGGTTTCATAATATAAACGATGGTAAACTGGAGGAGAGTCATACTGTGAAAACAGCAATATAGATATTCTATATACATTTAAACATTTTATTATATTCTATTATTACATTTATCATTATCATAGTATTTGTAGAAAAATAAATTTTGGGAATTAAACAAAAATAACTAAATGCAGCCAAAGTTTTTTAGAATTAGTTCTCAGCCACTTAATTTTGCTTGTCTTATTGAAATTCAAAATTGCCCTCACATGGTGTGAGCATCCCACATTTGGAATCATTGGTTTAAACCTATGATCCTATTTTATTACAACTTCACTAATACTGCTTTATGGCATGTAAAAATCTCCGAAAGAAACAACTGCATAACACAGCAGTGTCAAGGAAAAACTTGACTCACACAATGGAAGATGTCATTGGTAATTAATCTATAAATACTACAATCTATTTGAATGTGCATATTTGTATACACACACACACACACATGCATATGGAGGGAGAAACAATATTGTTGAAAGAGAGGTTTACAGTTAATAGATATACTGGTAAAGAGATATTTATCTTAGTGAATCTGATTGTTTCATTTTGTCAATTACCTTTAAATAAAGATCTACTTTTCACATAATCTGTAACAAGTTAGACAAATACAAAGGATTCATGAAATTTTATATTTAACTTTATTAACACAAATACATTATTTCTTCAATTCTACATTCTAGTATCTAGAAATCAAAGTTGAGACATTTGTTCCATAGTTTTCCTTGAATGAAACAAGCAAAAACCTATTAAATAATCACTGTTAAATTGATGAACACATCTCCTAAGTTCAATCTCTTTATTCTAATTAATTTATAAATTAATTTATAAATAGCTATCACAAAGTTATCAGCCAGAAAGTTAATCACAGAATTAAAGCTATGATAATTCCATTGTTATTTCTGATAATTCCATTGTTATTTCTGATAATTCCATTGTTATTTCTGATAATTCCATTGTTATTTCTGATAATTTCTACATAAGAAAATAAACACTGATGTGTTCTTTTTCTTTTATTAAGTTGAAATTGATAAGAAAACAAAAAATCTTACAAAAACAAAAAATATTTAAATGTTAAAAATAAAAAAATAAAAATATTTAAATGTTAATCATGAAAACCTTTTGTTCCCAATGTATAATATAATCTTACAAATGCATTGTATTTTAAAATCTCTAAAGTACTTTAAAATATTACAGAAAATATATATTAATATCTGTAAATGATTAAAATGACTAAATTTTCTTATCGGGCTTAATTTCAAATAAATCAGGAGGCAAAGTTCTATATGATTATTAAATTGTAAACCTTACTTTATTTTCCATTTGTGATGCTTACATAATCTGAATAATTTATGTCCAACTATGGTGAGTAACTTTTGATTTTATAGTTTAAATTAAAAATAAACACATATTGTTACATTTCCTGGCTATTTTTTTATCATTAGATAAGTCAGCAAATACTAAAAATATTTGTTCTCAGAAATCCCAAACCAAAATAAGCATCTAAGTTAAAGATTTTGTAGTGAATAATTTAATCATTTAAGCCTTTAGTAGAAAATTAACTGTATAAGATTATATCCCAAATTTCTGAAATGTTACTGATATATTTTTGCTATTATTAGACAGTGGTTTATGTGGATAAATTTTCTCATTTTTTTCCAATTTTCATTTCAGCCACTGTATTTCCTGGCTCTCCTTGAAATTGGTAACTTTCTGGGAATGTCAAATTGAACCTATATTTGATCCACATTTCTCTGTCATATCTGGTTTCCTTCTGGGGAATTTAAGAACTTGTAACCAACAATTTTTCCTTGATGCCAATTTGTCTCTATCCTAAATAAGTGTATTTCTTTTTGGAGATTGAATTTCAAATGAACCAGACAAACTTTACTGACACATTTATTTTACTAGGTCAGCCCCCATAAAAAATTCAGTTACTTTTTGAGATTTAAATCAAATGCCTGTTCCTTCTTAATTAATGGTATACATATGGTGACCACATGTCTATTTGAGCCACTGATTGGATGATCTGAACCTACCCAGTATGCTGTTTTCAAGTCTTTTTATTCTTCAATATTGTTAAATGCCAGCCATTTTGACTTAGTTCTATAACATTTGGCACACATCCTTTCCACTCTGATTTCAAAGTCTCTGCCTGAATTACAGTTTTTTTCCAAGTTATATTTTTAGTGAGTGTCTGGTCTTACCTTTGTTTTCCCTGCTACAATTGCCTGGAATGTATATAGCCAGAACTTTTCATTATGTTTTCTTTTAGTAGACATTTAACTAAAATATCTGAAACTACTTTTCAATAGTGTCCTGTAAATCCTCTGATAGAACCTCATCTGTTGAGACCTTCATGAACATTGATGAAGATGTAAAAGTCAGCTATCTGAGCTAACTGGGATCATCTTTAATTATTTCTACAAAGAAGACTATGTTCTTTAGACAGAATAAAATCTTGTCAATAGACTGAAATACATCTACCAGAAATCTATTCACAAGGTGATATTATGAACTTTAGCAAGAGGCTGAAGTAAAATATCTCCTTTGTGGATTTTTGGGAGATTATACAATGTTTTTGCAGCACTTATTTAAATATCTGTATTCATTGTTAGTGATCTCTGTTCATGTACAACATTTCCAACAGCTTCTCTTCTTAATGGTTCATCCTTCTTTTGCAATAACTACCACTGCCCAACAGGCTTGCCATTTTCTCTCCAATTAATCCACTAAAATGTTATGCTCAGCTGAAATTAGATCACTTTTTGATTCACTCTACATGTCAGCCAGATGTGAATGCCAAGAAAGCAAAACACAAAATAAATAAGTTGTTTTCTGTGCATAGGCTCCAAGAATCAGATCCGGTCCACAAAACAAATTCCCACAATAAAAATAATACAATAGCCAATCATGAACATTCCTGCTAGAAAAAAAAATGACCCTAGTGACTACCAGATTTACTTAAAAGAAAGCCCCTTGTAACAACCAACACAGCTGCTGACCAAAAGGTCACTTGCTGACATGCAAGCATGCTGTCACCATCACCACCATGATTGCCTCTCTCATCACCACTGTGATCTCATCCAAGCTTCACTAATCTCACCCAACTCTTCATACACAAAATGTGATCGACAGGCCGTTTTGACACTACCTTGATTTCCAACAAAGACATTCTGCTTGATCAAATGCCACTATCCACTCCAGACCTCTCTCATTATCACCACCATGACCCCATCTCTTTGATACCAGAATCCAACAGAGACATTCTGCTCGATCAAACTTCACTATCCACTCCAGGCCTCCCTCATCATCACCACTGTGACCCTGTTCATTGATTTCCAATTCAACCAGAATCCAACAGAGACCTTCTTCTCAATCAACATTTACTATCTACACCTAATCCCTTGTCATCACCCTTGTAACCTCAGCAGCCAACACACCTTACCATGAATCAACTCAAGACCATAACCTCAATCAATCAACCAACCAACCCAACTTACCAGACAGTTTGGCTTCAACATCTCGGCATTACATGACTGCCAGCCTGTCAAACACCTCCCAGATGTTGATTTCAACCTTAAAGAAAATGCACGTCAAACCCACCAACAACTAATCTGCTTCAGACCTATCCTCTGACCATCAACTGTATCCTTGACCAACTAACCTAATAAATCAGACAAATCCTGGCTCTATTGACACACACTGTTGAAAATTTAATCCTTGTTTGTTCCTTTCCTTTGTAGCCAAATGCTCATTATAACAAAAATGTTGCACAAGTTCAATCTCTGGGTCAAGTAGTGACTAAATATATTTCTTATCAGGAAGAGGATCAGCATGATGAAGAATTGATTGTTATGATTTTAGAAATTCCCTAGAAAGAATACCAGACATGACAGGTAGTGCAATGAGAACTTCATACCTCATAGTTTAAATAAAGTGTTATGTTTGACATTCTCAGAATGTCACCCAAAGTGACAAACATTTGAGGAAGGCTACTACGCATAGCTGCCAAATGTTTGTGATAAAAACAACAAAGATGAGAAAACTGGTCTGAAGGAAGCAATGTATAATATATTTCATTAAATTTAGAGAAATTACTCGAGGAAAATTTCAAAAGTTTTGGTTATAGCATATTTCACCTTAATATTTCCATAGTTTCATTTTTAATCAAATATTATGTCAATATTTTCCCAATCATTTCTTGGGGAACAGTAGCAAAATAACTTTACACTGAGGTATTCTACTAAGATTTTTCAATATTTCTTGAAAATTTTACAAAAAACCTTCTCATAAGTTCTTATTCAACTGAAGTAAAGAGAAAATTATGTTACAACTAATAATAATAATAATAATACTTTTTATTGTTGAAGTAGTGTAGAAGACACTGAGAGGTCTGCATTTTCAGCAAAGTTAAAAGATGGATTTGACTTCTTACTGTTCTCTCAAAAGAGAAAATTTCAACTTAGACAAAATACTCTATTTTCAAGTAATAAAACATTTGCTTAGTTCTAAGATGCACCTTAACTGATTACATAACAAATAATGTATTTTTTATATAAGCAAAATTATTTTACATTAATAATTTTATAATATTCCTATAAAAATATAAATAAACACTAAAACATTAAACCTTTTATAATTAGTAGCTTACTTAGCATTTTTTCGCTCTTATTTTTATAAAATTAGATTAAATAATATTAAACAAATAAAGTAAATTATTTCACTACAATTTGTTTATCTACAGTTGTACATAAATATATAAATAAATATATCAACCATAAGTTCTATGCTAACAGTTTTTTCTCTTCTTGCTTGTAGAAATTTCTTCCAACTTCTTGCTTTTCAATCAAATTTAATGTTCAAAAATTTAAATGCAAGGTCAATCATCATCTTCTGTCTTGTTAATTTCTTTTCTTTTATTGGCCTCTCTCCTTAATAATGTTTTTTTTTTTACATTCTTTAACCATCAGTTGAGTAAATAACAAACTGAAAAGTGACTCAGCATCAAACAATGGTTAGCAGATCATTAAGACTGCAGTGAGTTCAATTATTATTTGGTGCTCTACTCTTGTAGCCTTGTGCCAGACTAAGCTAGACTTGATAAATATCTCCAGCAGTCTGAGAATAAAAAGTGAAGTTTTTTTCTTTGCAATCTTCTTCAATTAATATTCAACACTTAGTAATACTTACAAGAGAAACTATTTAGAGAAAATGACTAACAACTGAAAGTTATTTTGTTCTAATCGGAAACATTAAAAAAATCATTTCACAAAGTAAATGTCTTTTTCCTTTTAATGATCAGTCTAATACTTGTTAACTCGGACTAGTCTTGAATGGAGATATGTATTTTAAATCAGTAAATGGTTGCATTGTTGATTTTTTTTAAAATATTCATGATTTTAAAGCGTTAAATAAAAGAAAGAACAAGGATAAAATGTAAGAAAATATAAAATCAAATATATGAAGATCATGCATCATGGAAAATGGTCGTGAATTTAGGACAATTTAATGTGAATTTAAACAATTTAATGCCTGGAAAATGTTGGTTGTAGTTTTTTGCACTACAAAATAGAATTGTTATAATTAGGCTTAAAAACAAACGTGTCTTCGTAAATAGAAAGAGAAATATAAGACATATTGATGAGAAGCAACATCAAGTATAAGTCACAATTAGATGTAAAATTGTTTCATTAAATAAAACAGTTTGAAAAGACAGCTTGAAAAGAATTTTTGTTGCATGCTGGGAGTATTTTTATTATTTTTAATTTTTATTTATTTTTAATTTTTATTTATTTTATACAACGTTTTTATATTATTGTTTTATTTTATTTAATTTATAATTTTTATTATTATTATTTTATATTTTTATTTTTATTTATTTATAATAATAATAATATTCCTATATCACATCCCCACCAAATTACTGAAGATAATCAGTAATGATGGATGCCTATTTAAAATAAAATAGTCATTGCTTTTTTTGTTTTTTGTTTTTTTTTAAATGAACTCTCCTCCCAGGGTGTGTAGTCTTGTTTTTTTTTTTTTTATGGTTGTATTTGTTGAGGTAGTTGTTTTAAAGAGTGTTCAGCATTTTTTTTCAGTTTGTTCAGGGGGTAATTTTTTTTATGTTTCTTGCGATCATTTTGTGGTGTCACTTTTTTTTTTTATCTCTCAGTAACAACTGTGAGATGTTTTTTGTTTTTTGAGGAATTTTCTGTTATTAGGTCTTTTCATGTCTGGTATAGTGTCCAGAGTACAGAGGATTGCTTAGCTGGATGTAACGATCCTTTATAAAGGAGTGATATGTTTGACTTAGTCATCATTCAGAAAATTACTTAATGTTTTTTTTTAATTTTTGGTAGTGGTAGAACTGTTAGGTTCTATTCATGGTCAGTGATAGATACATTTCACATTTTAATTTGTAGGGTGTTTATCCAGTCCATTTTTTTTTTTTTAGACATTATAGTTGTTTTATTATGCTGGTGTTGGGACTTTTGGTTCATTTAATTAATCAGAAGGATTTTGTTCGGATCGGTTGTGTGTCTAAACCTTGTCCCAAACAAATATATAACAAACATGAGATTTCAAACAAAGTAAAAACGAGACATTTATAGATCGAAACAAATAAAACATTTATATACAATTACATATTTACAAACAAGGTTAATATTTGTATTGTTTGCGCATTAATTGTATATGTTGCTGAAATGTTGGATGTCTCTGTGTCGTTATGTTTGTTATTTTGTGTTTGTGTTGAAATATATAATAAGAGTTTTTTGGTAAAGTTTTTTAGTCTACCTTTGAACGTGTCTGTGTTTGTTTTTTCGTGATTCGTATTTCTTATTTTTAGTAATGAATAAATCAATGTGCATAAGAAATATTGTTCAAAGTTTTCGATAGTTGTTCGTTGAGTGTTTCAGGTGAGTCAGTTGAAGTTCGTCAAAAAATGCGCGGTAAAATTCTGTTTTGAGTGTCGTGGGATTAATTAGGCAATCGATCGGCGAGTTCGCTAGACTGACTGACTGGGGTTGTCTTTTCTCCTTTTATAACCTTTTGGGTTTTCGAAAGTGGCTCAAGATATTTTGGCGCAATTCTTGCTTTGGGAAACCAATAGAATTGCTTGATTCGATTCTTTGCATTTTATTGGTTGAGCGTTATCTGCGCGTGAGGCGTATAATATGGATTATGCTTTTTAAGGTTGGAGAAGGTTAGAAAATTAGAAAGTCCACAATACCTCCCCCAGATTAATGCCTTGGTGAATGAGCATTAATATGTAATGTAGGTTCGGTACTTGGTTGGCCAGTGAACATTCCTTCCTGATTTTGTACGGGTAGACTGTGTTGATTCGGTCGTATCAGTAGTTGTTTGCGTTTCTGTTTGTTCTGTTGTCGCCGGTTTCGTTATTGTTCGATCTGTGTCGTCGGATTGCAGATATGCTGGTTTGAGACGGTCTATACTGACGGTGTTCTGTTTACCGGCGATATCAATTATTTTGGGCGTTAATGGTTTCACAGACAGTGTCGCCTCAGGAAAACATATTCTGCTGAATGTAGATCTGCTGGCACGTAGAAAGGGTTTTTATACGCTCTTGGGTGTATATTTTTAGAAATATCTGTCCAGGCAGCGTTGTTGCTTTCCCAAAACTAATTCTGCACTGGTGCATTTGAGATCCAGTTTTATTGTATTTTCTTGGCGCAAGCATCACAAATGGTAGCTTATCTTCACGAGCACTGGTAGACGCTGTTAATGCGTACTTGAGCTGTTATGGAATCTCTCCACTATTCCGTTGCTGCATGGGTGGTATGCGGTGGTAGAGATGTGTTTTTTATGCCTAAAATTTGACAAATTCGTTGAATAGCGTTGATTGAAATTGGGGACCTCTGTCAGTTGTGATAACTGCAGGGCATCCAAATATTCAGTTGTTGAAAATTGCGTTAGCCACTGTTTCGCCGTTATTGATGTTAGTGGTATTTTAACCGGCCATCGCGTAAAGCGGTCAATGATCGTTAGAATGTACTCGTGTCCATTAATTTTTTTGGACCGACCATTTTCGTCCATCTGGTGTCGCGAAGGTCGACGATGGTGCTTTGGTTTAATGTCGGTGTATTTTTGTTGCCTGGCAACGTTGGCACGCTTGAGACCACTGTTTCACGTCCAAGACATACCGGGCCAGACGTATCTGTCAGCTATGGAGCGTTGCCTTATTGGAAATTCGAAAAATTTTGAAGTACGGTCGAGGATTACCTGTGGAAACGTCAATTTCATTAGTAAAGGGTAAAGGTCTTTTTCAATTTGAAGTGAGGTATCTTTTTTTGTTTTGTCGTTTTTGTTCCTCAGCGAGAGTGTCAAAGTTTAGTGGTTGTGATTGTGATGCGTTGAGCGTAGTTCTGGACAATGCGTCCGCTACTGTGTTATTCTGACCTTTTTACGTATCGGATATCTGCTGTGTACTGGCTGATGTAATCTAAATGTCTTAGGTCTCATGGATTTAATTTGTCAGCCTTTGCATGTAATGCATATGTTGGTTTATGGTCGGGTGAAGACTACGAAATTTCTTCCTTCTAGAATGTGTCTAAAATGTCGTATTGCTAGGTATACTGCCAATAATTCTCTTGAGAACGTACTATATTTCCTCTGGGTAGTGTTTAACTTTATCGAGAAAAATGATAGTGGTTTCTCTACATTGTTAGTAATCTGGTGTAGTACTGCTCCAATTGTGTCAGCCGATGCATCTGTCGTGAGTGTTAGTTTGGAATTTTCGGATGGATTAATATCGACAATTTTGTACATTTTTTTTTTTGCATCGTTAAAAGATTTTTTTCGATAGTACGATTTGTAGTTCTTTTCTTTCGTTGCGATAGCATGTCTGTTAATGGCAATATTATAGTTTGCACAGTTCGGTATTAGTTTATCATTCCTAAGAATTCCGTAATTGCTTCATTGTGGAAGGTGTGGGATAATTTGTTATTGCTTTGATCTTGTGATCCAAGGGAGACAATCCTTGTTGGTCTATTACATGTCCAAGAAAGGTTAGCTGTTACCCATAAATATACATTTGTCAATGTTTAATTTTAAACCATAATGTTGTAAACGTTTTAGAACTGCATGCAAATGTTCCTTGTGTTCAACATGTGATTTACTTGCAATTAAAACATGTTACCACGTAACACCTCGTCTATTAATCTTTGGAATGACTGTGCGGCGTTTAAGTAAACCAAAGGGCATTCTTGTGAATTCAAATAGTCCGAATGGAGTGGTGATAGATCTTTTGTATGTCGTCTTCCTCGATTGGTATCTGATAGTAAGCCTTTTTTGAGGTCTAGTTTAGTGAAGACTGTAGCACCTTCTAATGATAGCATAAAATCTTTTATATGCGGGATAGGATATTTGTCCGGAATGGTCTGGGCGTTCAACAACCTATAATCTCCACATGGACGCCAACTGACTGAATCTGCTTTTGTAACCATGTGTAGAGGGCTGGCATAAGGGCTTTTTGAAGGGCGTATATTCCCAGTCTGAGCATATTGGAACTCATCTCTTGCGATTTTCAATTTGGCGGGATGAAGTTGGTTGGGAATAAACTGGGGAACCAGTTGTTTTAATGCTGTGTTTAGCATGATGTCTAACGGGTTCATTTGCGGTGTTAACAGTGTCTGATACGTATTATCTCACCGTAGCCATTAGCTATTGGTATAATATTTCAGTCCAATCGTTGAATGTTTAGAGATGAAACCGCAGCGTTTTATATTTGTATTGGTGTCAGTTAGTGTTTGGGATGCTAGTTCTACTGACAATGCATAATGTGTTAGGAAGTCCGCTCCTAGTATCGAAACATCAGCAATTATGAATGTCCACGTTTCCTTTTTAAAGTTTTGTAGTTTTAATGTTGTGTTTTTTATTAGAAGTTGTTTGCTTCTTCGTCTGTGGTATAACACTGATTTGGGCACCGGTGTCTACTAAAAGTTTAATCCGCTGATTTTCGTAAATATAGAAGAGACGGTTAGTCTTGAGTTGCCTGGCATCCAACGTCTCTACTGGGTGCCAGGATGTCCGTTTCCCTGCTGTTTGGCGGTTGGTGATTTCTTATCACATGGTTGTCTGCACTTGTTAGCTTGCGCGCAAAGGTTTTTACCAACATTTTCATTTTGGTATTTTTCGTTGTTTTTTGTATCTGTGTCGAGAATTTGATCTCCAGCGTTGTTTATTTCCTCGCAGGTATATTGATTATCATGTAGGCTTAGATGAGCATTTTGTAGTTCGGAAAATCAAAGCTGTATAGATATATCTTTTCTTTCTGTTGATAACTTTTCTTAATTTGCCGGGTCTATGTCTGGCATGAGGCCATCTCAATGGATATGAATTTTAATTGGCGCTGTGTCTGTTATTTTGTCTGCAATTATCGCTAGTTTCTGGATGTCTACATCTTTGCTTTGTAGCTTGTCCAGCCACATTTGTTTGAATACTGTCGATAAAATAACTGCTGCATCCTTCAAGTAACTGTGAAGGTTTGGCATCTTCGGTTGTGACATTGGACAGGAGTTCACGTATTTTTTTCTCCGAAAAAACCTGATCTATGCAATATCGCTTCTTTTTTTTCGTATGGTTTTCAACTGGGACTGAATTTAGTATATCAGCTACTTTCGGCTGCTATTATTTGCGGTAGCTTCCCACGACTGCTGCGAATTTTGACTGCTGAAGTTATGCGCCTAGCTTGGAATATCGCATTTGAAGGAACCACGTTTGCACATTTGCATTGAAGGCGGGCATCTCGAGTTTGATGGCTGTTTCTGATACGGTTGTTGGTTCTGCCATCTGTAGTGTTGAAATACTTTATCCGTTACCGGGTTACCAATCTTTTTACGTCTGTTTATCAATTTTGTTGGTGTTGTTTGCTTGAAACGTCGAGGTTACCAATTTTGTTGGTCTGAAGTACGCCAACAAGTTCGTCACTCTTGTTGCATGTTTCACGTCGGAAGGTCACCAAATTTTGTTGGGACTTTTGGTTCATTTAATTAATCAGAAGGATTTTGTTCGGATCGGTTGTGTGTCTAAACCTTGTCCCAAACAAATATATAACAAACATGAGATTTCAAACAAAGTAAAAAACGAGACATTTATAGATCGAAACAAATAAAACATTTATATACAATTACATATTTACAAACAAGGTTAATATTTGTATTGTTGCGTGCATTAATTGTATATGTTGCTGAAATGTTGGATTCTTGTGTCGTTATGTTTGTTATTTTGTGTTTGTGTTGAAATATATAATAAGAGTTTTTGGTAAAGTTTGCTAAAGTAGTCTACCTTTGAACGTGTCTGTGTTTGTTTTCGTGATTCGTATTTTCTTATTTTTAGTAATGAATAAATCAATGTGCATAAGAAATATTGTTCAAAGTTTGATAGTTGTTCGTTGAGTGTTTCAGGTGAGTCAGTTGAAGTTCGTCAAAAATGCGCGGTAAAATTCTTTTTTGAATGTTGGATTAATTAGGCAATCGATCGGCGAGTTCGCTAGACTGAGGACTGACTGGGGTTGAAATTTTTCCTTTTTATAACCTTTTGGGTTTCGAAAAAGTGGCTCAAGATATTTTGGCGCAATTCTTGCTTTGGGAGGCGATCTACCAATAGAATTGCTTGATTCGATTCTTTGCATTTTTATTGGTTGAGCGTTATCTTGAATTTTAATAATATGGATTATGCTTTTTTAAGGTTGAGAAGGTTAGAAAATTAGAAGAGTCCACAATGGTACTCTATTATTCTGTTTGTTTGGATGTGGTATAAGGTTTTACAGATTGGCAAACATTTCACATTTTACAAACTAGCTATTTGAAGGTATTTTCATAAGTTCCGGAATGTTAGCGGAAACTATGTTGTCTCATTTCATGTCAAGTTTATGCAAATAAAAAAATGTGGATAAAAAGAGAAATGCTGACTTGTTTTTGCTTCTTTGCTTGGTTTTATGGGCAGATGCATTGGTTATCAGCCATGTGTGGACGATAGTTATTTTTTATATCACCATGAGTTATGGTTTCTTCTTGAGTCATTTTTTTTTAAAATAGTGAGGTGAATAAGATGTTTCCTTTTTCTTTTTTGTATGCCGTTGGACACCAAATGATGTGATAAATAAGGTTTTTGAATGTCAGGTATCACGAAAATGCTGTGCAGAGTAGTATGTTTTTTTTTTTGAACGTTGGTCAACAAAATGAATGATGTAGTTGTTTTTTTTATACACGTCAGAAGTCAACAAATGATGTGGATGGATAGGTTGTTTTTATTATGCACTTTGGTGGTTGCATTAATGTTATGGACATTCATTCACCTCATAGCAACAAAAATTAGCCTTGTGTTCACACAGATAAAAGTATATGTAACAGGAAATAAAACATACACAAATAACAGGAAAAACATTATGTTAATTTCATACAATTTATGTATATTTTTTGTGTGTATTAGTGTGTGCATTTTTTAGGTTACAATTGTTTTATGGTACATGTGATAAAAGGGAGAATTTATTCCGTTGTATTACAAGCTATATCACAGAGAGAAGTTGAACATGTGCTACCTATACCAAGATTCGTGGTGAAGAAATTGAATTTAACATCTTTTGGCAGGATGTCTGTATTTCTGGTAGGAACAGGTTTTGTTGCATGCTGGGAGTATTTTTATTACTTTTTAATTTTTATTTAATTTATTTTATACAACATTTTTATGTTATTGCTTTATATTATTTTATTTATAATTTTCATTAGTATTATTATTTGATATTCTATTTATAATAATAATACTCCTACACATGACAGCAACATAATTTATAAGCAAGCTCTATCACACATCAGAACATCATACCTATTATTTACAACAGTAAAACACCTAATTTTTCTTCCATGTAAAATATTCTCATTTTAGACAAGCAAAGACTAACTACAGCCTCAAAACTCTTTAATACTTAACATTTAATTCCAAATTTTACATCATCTGCACACTTCAAATTAAATTTTCAAAGATCATATATTTTTTGTTACATTAAATTTGATTTTTTATTCAATCATATTTTTCTTTATAGTACTCTTCCTGTATTTTTATAAATTTTAAACAGTAAAGTTTAAACCTGTTACATGAAGTCCTTTTTAGAATCATACATATTTTTCTCAATTTCCAAAATACAATCTAGAACAATGAATTTTTGATACAGTGGAACCTTGGTTCATGAATTTAATTCATTCCTAAAGCCTGTTCATAACCTGAAATGTTTGTATAACCAAAACTGTTTTTCTAATAGGAATCAATGTAAAATGGATTAATCCATTTCTGGTACCAAGATGATTGCTTATTTAAACATTAACAACAGTACTTTGTGCACAAGTTTATACACAAAACTAATGAAAATCATATAATGCATAAAACTGATGAAAATCATTAAATATAAGAAAAAAAATACTAAACAGATAACATATAGACAAACAATTTAATTTTACTGTACCTGCATGTAGGAGAGTTGATAGCGTAAGTGGAAGGAGAAGGAAAAAGATGGTATTGTTTGGAAAAGGGAAGGAAAGACATGATTGTCTCTTTATTTACAAGAATAGTATAAATTGTTGATTTTGCCATATGAAATTCAATAGGAAGATACAATATCTTCATCATAGAGACAATATCATCAACAATTGTTTTTCTGAGTCTGTCTATATTTCTGAGATGAGGTATTATGTACATTATTTACATTATTCGGACTATTGTCCTCATCTTTGTCACCATATTTATCACAACGTTTCAGCAATAGTTGGCTTTAGAGATATAGATTCTAATGCCATTTCCTCAAAGTATTCCATGTATATATTTGCCATTGCTGGTGATAATGGCGAGCCCATTGCTAAGCCCTCATCCTGTCGATATATATGTGATCCCATTCCGAAATGTGTTGCTTGTGTACAGAAAGTCAGCATTTCCATCAGATTATCTAACTAAAGCCAACTATATGGTTAAGGTACGTAGATGACACCTTCATACTCTAGCCACACCAGGAAGATGTTCAGGTTCTACTGGACCATGTGAACTCAATAAGACCTTCGATACAGTTCACAATGGAGAAAGAGAGTAACAACACACTCCCATTCCTGGATGTTCTAATATCTTGAACAGAGCATGGGTTTAAAACATCCGTATACCGTAAACCGACATTCACCGGACAGTACCTCAATTTCAACTCTCACCATCCATACAGCATAAAGAAAGGGATCATCCGTTGCTTACAACACCGAGCAAAAGTCATATGTGGCGACCCAGAGATGTTAGATAAAGAATTGGTCAGTATAACTAATACCCTACAACGTAACAACTACCCTGGGTACATGGCAGCAGCCCCCAAAAACTGGGATAGGCGGGTACAAGAGGAGGACAACAACACTCAGAAAACAGTCTGCCTGCCTTATGTGAAGGGGTTATCAGAGAAAATACAAAGGATCTGCGGTCCATATAACATCAGGACAACCTTCAAAAGCTTGACGACACTTTGCAGATATCTCTCCCGAGTAAGACCCCCCCCACATAGAGGAGAACATGACTAAAGACTGTGATTACGCTATCCCATGCAGCTGCGGAAAGGAATATAAAGGTGAGACAGGCCACCACCTCAAGGTAAGGCTTCAAGAACACCTGAAAGCTGTAACGGAGAAAGTAGAAAAATCAGGCGTGGCTGACCACATATGGAGAGAGAAGGGAGATCACCACCCTCTGTGGGATCATGTTGAGATCATAGACAAGGAACACCATTGGAAAATTCGTAAACTTAAGGAATCAGCACATATTCTAGGCCACAAAAATCTCCTGAGCCGACCAAGCATAGAAATAAATACAATATGGGAACCAGTAATAAGGAGTGCCAGAGAAAAGCAATAACAACAAAGTTGCAATATGAGATCTGGTAAAAACATGCAATGATAACAGCAAAAATTGCAATATGAGCACTGGTAAAAATGGTTGCTGAAGACATTAAGTTTATAATACCCAGAAATTCATACTCAATTCCTCAAGGACACATGGCACAGTGGATAAAGGTGTTGGTTAGATCCAGTGACAGGACCCAAAGAGTGTGAGTTCAATACCCGGTTAAGGCAGAGGAGAACTTTCAGAGCAGGAGATAACTGATAACGGACATCCATCAAACATGGCACGTAGAACTAGAACAGTCTACCCCAGTGAGCGAAATAAAGGGTTCAGTTCAAAATTCCAACCACCTGAAGAAGGCCAGAGCATACAACGGCCAAAACGTTGTGATAAATATGGCGACAATAGTCCAAATAATGTAAATAATTGTTTTTCTCTTAACTTTTTTTTTTCATTTACTGCTAGCTTTCTTTGGAGCCATGACTGAGGACTAATGAAGAGAAAAAAAGGCGCAGTACAATAAAATTGGAATAGAAAAGCACAGCACAAGACACGAAAGTATACAACATGATGGTCGACGAAGAAATGATTGCATTCGGGTTAACTCGGTTCAGCTTGGTTCAGCAATGTTCTTCGAGAACCGAAATTTTGTTTTATAACCAAGGTATCAGAATATTCGAGATGAAAACATCTCAAATATTCTCTTTGAAAACTGATTTATTCAACATGTGAGACATTCAAGAACCAAGGTTGCACTGAATATTCATAAATTACAACAATTTTAAAACTCAATTTCCCACTATAATACATTTATTAACTTAGAGCTTCTTTTGATTTATGTAGTAATATTCAAAATTGAATAATTAAAATAGCTTACATTATCATAAGCTTTATTATTCAGACCAGCATGCTCAATTTGGCTGTTATACCCACAATCTTTTAGCCATTGTACCCTTCAGTCATCTTTTGCATCTGACATTTTACTTGTTATCCTTCTTGAAATTTTGAATTAAACCTTTTGTTCAGTTTTGAGGGTAGATTGCTCATTAGTCAATACTCACTAGTCTTATTCACTTTTGTGTCATTTGTCCATTTCTTCCACTGAACCAGAGTATATGATGTTTTAGCATTACCAGGGATTGAACTCATAACTGCCAGGAAAACAGATATGTTTTTTTTTAACCAATGTACACTATAACATTAAGCCATGTTTCTTTTGAACAATCCAGTGAGGGAAATGTCTGTACTCCGTATGTCAAGGCACTCATAAATTCCACTATCTGAATACAGTAATAATAACACTACAACAGACACATGAAGAAGGCTGCTGTTCAAAATGATGTGAGCTTAAAAATCAAGATAAGCATGTTGAACTAAATAATTAAATATATAATAATGATAATTCTTCATCTAAAAAATTCTAAAAAATTTCAGAGATATGTCAAAAAGCTACACAAAAAGAGAACAATATGTGTCAAAATGGCAGGCTCCCGAAAAAAGCTACCAAAAGTAAAATTTAAAATTAGATGGAGAAAAGAGCAGACATAATAGAAAACAGATCACAAGGTATAAAAAGAGAATTTTCAACCAATCACTGTTGGTTTGAGTAAACTTAAAATCACTTTAGTTAGTATCTTCTGAAAACAGATAAAGACCTGATTTTGCAACAGGTTGTAGTCAGTCAACTAAAAAAAAATGCTAAATGTCTACACAAATCTACACCAAGTAAATTCTTTTCCCCAGAAATAAGCGAAGTGGCTATAAACTCAATGACAACTGAAACTATAGGCTAACTTCTTTAAGCCTCAATTTCCTTTTCTTCTGTAAAATGAGTGACATTTACTAAAAAAAATTATGAACTTTATCTGACACATGTCCGTTTCTATGGACATTTCAAATAAAGGCTGGCTGTTTTTTACACGTAGTCTTCTACAGTGAATGAAACTGACACTCACCTTTTACAAAAATAAATTATAAATGTAAATAAATTGAAGTACTAAATTTTACCATAATTTACTACATTTTTAATCGTAATAATAATGACTAATTACCACCGCCGTTAATTTTTATACAAATAAGTACAAAAAGAACCTATTGAAAAAAACAACAAAAACAATATGTGATCGGTTTCCAGTAAAATACCTTGGAAATGCATACAAAAAATGAAAATACACTAAGCAATAACTATTTTTTTTATTTATTTTCTAACCTCCAAATCAAGTGACAATTTGCTTGTCACAGTTCTGATGACAAAATAATGATCAATGATAGTTCCTCTGTAATGGTAGCATTAAATCATAAAGACAATGAGAAAATAACAAATTTGTTGCTAATAAGAGTAGGTAAATGAAGGCAACATATTCATTTTTGTGTACAGAAATAGAAAGGAAAATCAAATTCAACAAACAAAATATCTCCTCTCTAGCACACGTCAATCTCGCCGCCAGCAGGAGCAGCAGGAGCAACCGCCACCATCGTTGCCGCGACCTCGACCTTGCCAACATCCGGGCAATGAATCCTACGCGCGAAATGTCCTCCTGCCTGAAGTAAACACACACAGTTGTGGGTAAGTGAATATTCTGACGTTTTTATTCTTGGTTTTTGGCGTTTCAGATTCGATTCCGGCTTCGTCTTTCTTAATTTGTAATTTATGAAAGATAGAAGTTCACTTGATCTTTTTAAGTTTTTAATAATGTTGGTAAAACCTGTGAATTTCTGCAGTTTTTAGTTCTCGCGGGTCGCTTATCTTTTAGTTTTAACTAGTGAGTGAAATACAGAGTTAGTGTTTAAAAACCCTAAGCATTCCTTCTAAACAATTTCCTTATTTTATTAGTAATTACGAGATTTTACTATTAATCAACATCTTTTTGACAGTTAAAGGTTTTACTTGATTTGTTATGCAATTAGATGTTGCTTTTATTACTGTTCTGCCTTTAAGTTTTTAATTTAAAATTTAAATTAAAAACCAACCAGGGGCGACAATATACTCTCTAGCTGAGAGTAGAAGTACTTTATTCTATTTTTTTTTTTTTAAATCGATTAAGAAGTAGCAGCTTTAAGCTAAATGGAAAAGAACGAAGCTAAAAACAAAGCTACACTCTACCTTTTTTCAACTATTTTTTTCCCACCTTTTTTTTTGTTTTTTTGGGGGGGAAGAATTTTTTAAAAAAGAACACTTAAAATTAAAAAAGATATTGACTTTTTAGTTGTAAAAGCTGCTATTTTTTTTTATATGGATTTAAAAATAAATAAATTGTTAATCAAAGTAAAAAGAAAGATATACCAAATAAATTCATAAAATAGACAATTTTTATTTCTTTATTAAAAAATTAAAATTTTTAAAGTGTTTAAAATTAAACTGCAAGTACATCACAAAGCAGAAGGAAGTTTTTGTCTGTTTTATTTAAATCAATGTGCACAACTGGAGTTTCCTGAGACATACGGTTTGCATGCATGTTCTGAAACTTGATGGAATCAGTATCAAGACGTAATTATTAAGGATTTCTGGTATCTTTTTTTTTTTTTTTTTTTTTTTACTGCTACCACTCAAATGAGAATGCATCGACTCTGATCCAAGTTTCTTCGAATAATTCTGGAAGGTAAAAAAAAAACTTGTCAGTTTTTTAAAATAATCTTGGGTGGGCTGTACTCGTATAAATATGGTGAGATTCTGAACATTGCTGCCTAAGATTTAATTGTTTTGTGTGCATCAATATACAACAGACTTGCCTTAGGTTCAGAACTTGAGCCATGGTCAGAAAGATTTTACTCCTCAATTGACTATGTGAGGTCTTCTTGCCATATCGTTTAGCTTTGGCCACCCCCACTTGGCTTTTCCTCACTCCCTCCAACCTCGGAGGGAGAAGGGAGTTAATTGACGCAATCAGCAGCCAAAGACAAACAAACAAAAATCTTCATTGCCGGTCTTATTTACATTTTCTTCTTTTTTTTTGTCATTTTTTAAAATTTTAATCTAACATACGCAAAACACTATTTAAATGAGCAATATTGCTAATGATGATGTGCAGGAATGAAGATGACAGTTAATAATAGTAATCTTCACTTAAATTAGTATTTTTTTAAGTAAAAACCAACTTTAAAAATAGGGAAGGAGGGCAAACAAAACAAAGGTTACTTTTTATTTTTTAATTTTTAAAATAAAGTAAAAAAAAAAACTAAATAATATTCTCATGAAGCTATGGTCACGTGTTTTATATTTTCTGCATTAAAAAATTATTTGTGTGATGCAAAAGGGGTCTGATGATATATCTTGAAAATAACAATTTATATTATTTTTAAACTTAAAGAAAACAGTTGATATTTAATTTTATTTTTATGCATGCAGGAGTGTTATTGTTGTACTCTATGTAATCATTATACTTTTTATATATAAGCATTTATTGTTTTCATTTTCGTTTTTGATGTTCAGTCCCCACAATCTCGAAGAGATTGTTTTTAGTTTTTCTACTTTGTGGGGTTGTGTATGATTTTTGGTAATCGTAAAATATTAGTATATTTGATTAATGTTCTGATGACTGACGTCATTTCCCCATCTTTTACAAGTTTAAAAAAATGCAGTTCTTGCCTCTCGTTAACTGAACTACTGTAATTTTTAGCTTTAAAATTAGTTTTCCGTGTAAATGTGTACATATGGAAATTCAATCCCACTCATTTTTGCTCCTTCTCTCTTTACGTTAGTATTTTTCGCTGTTACAATGGTTTTCGTTTAAAAAGATGAATACTTGGTGGACCCCAGTCTTCAAATCTCAGCGAACTAAAAAAAAAAAAAAAAACCGTAATTAAAATGAGTTTTCTTTTCTTTCTTTTTTCTTTTTTTTTTTTTTTTCTTTTTTTTTCCATTTCATTATTTCCATCAAATGAATATGCAAAGCATTTCATGAATATTAATGTGGCAAATATGGGAGGCTGTCAGTGTCCTGCGATAAATTGATTACCTCATCATATTTCAACCAAAAAGAGAATCGGTGTTTAAAGATTTTTCCTACTGAATTATTTTTAAAGGCATTTAAATACCTATTATTGTTGTTGTTGTTCGATTATTTTTTTTAGTCACGCAAAATAATATATATATATAAAATTTTACTGATCACAATTTTAATTTTTAAGGAATTGCTTAAAAACCGAAAATGATTTTTTTTCGTTTGATTACTACTTTTACAAAAATAAATTTGCTAATTTTTTTTCCGCATCCGTTTCCTTGGCAAATCGTATTACACTCCTTACACAGGTACTCAATTAGAAATGCTAAGGTACCTTCTTCTTACGCTTACCTTACCTCTGATTCTAAAAAGGCACGATAACCCTGAAATTTTAAAGTTAAATAAAATAAAATAAAAAAACTGTTAGTGTTAAGTGTTTCAATCTAGATTGATTTATTTAGAGATTTAAATATTTCCTTATAAAGCAAAAATTGGTAAATATTTTTCTTAAATTTTAAAAGGTATGTGACCTTTTTATTGCCACTAACTGAATTCCTTTAGTTTATTTTGCATATGAAACTTTTTTTTATTAAAATAAAACCTGGCTTGGGGAAAATTGTAAGGATTGTACAACTAGCAAGTTTATTTTCCAAGTGTTATGAAAACAAAAATGATAGCAGCTAGAAATGAGATTCAATTCAAGTATTGCATTTTTTAAAATTTTTTTTTACTTTTTTTAGTTTAGTTACTAAGCATTGCATTCCAACATAGTGGCGGCGGCAACAAACAATTGCGTGTAACATATTGGAAATACTACTAAATACTTTTCTCTGTTGATGACTATATTGAAGAGATGCTGTGTAGCAGGAAGTCCGTATGTATGTCGGTTTGTTTATTTGTTGGAGTAGTAAGCTGTTAAGTATTTGTATATATATTTTATTATATTATCCGCTCAAATTATTATTATTCCCCCTTCCTCCCTTTTAAATCCTCCTAAATGGTTGCTTGGCTCCTTTTTATCCGCCATTTTTCACAGCTTCTCGGGCAAAATATGTCTGTCGCTCTTTCCTCACCCCCAGCGCATAGTAATACGCGGCTTCTGTTCGGTTCGTCCGACTGCATAACCTACTTCTGTTAGCCTCACTCAACAGACATACCTACTTACTACTTCATTACCACCTACTCTTTCTCTAATAAAAAAAAAAAATGGATTGTAGCCCTTAGAAGTTGTATCTTATGAAACACTGGACATTTCTCTTTTCATTGCTTTTTAAACTTTAAGTGTAAAAATTGTCTGACTAAATTAATTTTATTTACTAGTCAGTTTATAATACTATATATATTTTTTTTTTAATTATAAAGATGTTACTAGCTAAAATTGATGTATTTGGCTGATTGCATTTATTTAATTTTTGTATTTTGTTAACCAGCCAATCACGTATTGTCGATATGTGGAAACGTTTTTGGTTTCGACTTTTCAGTGTCATTTCAAGATTTAACTTAACTTATTGCCATGTGGACACTTAAGTTAAAAAGATTTGGCTACTTCAATTTTATCAGTTTTTTTTTTTTAGTTAAGTTTTTGCGTTATCAACTTTAAGCGTTTTCTATTGACTTTTTAGATAAAAAAAAGTAATCCCCCTTTTAGCTTAAAGTTGTATGTTTTCAATTTGGTTATTATTTAATTTTTCCAAGTATATGACAGATAACAATGTCGAGGGTTTGTTCAATAAATACATTCACTTCATCGTGTTAATAAAAACCATTAACATTCAATTTGAACTTTTTCAGTTAAAATTTTGTTTTAAAGTTGAAATCTTTGAATTTGAGAAAACACCTACAAGTTTTAGGGGGAGATAATTCTTCTCTGGAAAATGGAAATATTTGGGGAAAACTTTAAAATTTTAATTTAAAGTTTTTATTTTTTAATGAATTTATAATTTACTAAATCTAATCTAGGTAGTTATGTGGAGTCAACATATTTGCTTGTTTAGTTTATTGGTTAAATTTTCAATTAATGCAAAATTAAATCTGAAGGTACATTATAGCAAGTAAATTCTTTAAGAAAATGTAAAACTTCCATATAAAAGCATTGTTAGTTGGTTAAATTAGTTTTCTGATGAAAAGCTTCACATACAAATATATTCTGTAGTTAGATTTTATATTATTTCAGAACAAATTGTTTAAGCATATAGTATAAGCATTTTGAAGATAATATTTGTAGATATACATTAGATTAAGGAATGCTACAAATACATGTTATTATTTGTTTTCAAAAATAAAGTAAAATCTAATTTTGAACCTCTATCAAAAATTAAACAATTGTCCATTAATATAATTTTCATCATAAAAATATTTATCACATACTAACTTTCCACTTTTGAATTTGGGAATTCTGAACTAAAAAGATAACTTGTACCAGCAGCACATTGTGTAGTGTTTAAACATTTTTCAGATAAATAAAATTAAAAATGAACCATAAATATTTGGGGGGAAAAATTTTAGAAATTATAAAGTTGGTATTTGAAGGTAAATTTTAATATCAGTTAGTGTAGATGTTTTTATGTTTTTTCAAATTTAAAAATTTTATATAACAAAATTAACTGAATCTTTACAGAATTATTTTATAATAATCCTAAAATAGTTTAAAATAAAGAATTTTTTTGTGATAATTTTTAAGGTTTAAAGTTGATTATAAATTAAAAATAGGTTCCAGATTTAATAGCAAATGAATATTTTTATTTGTCTTTAGCATCTAGCAGAAACATTTAAAAAAATCCCCAAGAAAAATATTTGTCAATTGTGTATAAACTTTTACATACATGAAAAGTTCTTTTTAAAATATTGTATATTACAGCATCTGTTCTAGGCAGAATTCATAAAAAATGTTTAGTAACAGTAATTCTTTATTTATCAACTGAATGTAATATGTAGAGAATAGTTTCCAAAATATTCCTATTTATACTCACAACAATCAGGTTTCTACTGCTTTTAAGCTATCTTAAAACTATAAGGTATATATCTGTGGATCCATTTGAAACTTGTTTATAATAAAAGGTTAATTAATATTTAGTATTTGTACCATAATTATGAAGGCCTGTTTATATTTAATGGAGGAAAATTGTTTGATATGGATTTTTACATACAATCTTTAATAAATACAATTACTGATTTTTATAGAATCCAATGCATCTTTGCTTACATGTTATTGAATCTACTTGTTTATTTTCTGATTTTTGTCAAGAAAATTCCCTTTCTTTCAAGATAGATGGTGATACAAATAAACATTGAAAAATTACCTTAAGTGCTGCCCACCACTGTTTTGTTTGTTAATCTAATATTGATTACTTATGATTGTCATTTGGAATTAACATCATTCTTATCTCAAGAGGTAACATGTAACTCTGTTTTTCCTATGTTTGTATATTGTATCTAGCTAGTTGTGTAGAACCAATTATGATGCTCTTTTGAACTAATTAAATCACTTCCTTTGCTAAAACAGATTCTTTATTTTTCTTTTTATTTAAAATACAGTATCCTCTATTCTTAATGTGTTATTCATTTACTACTCATCCTAACACAATGTCTACATTATATCAATCAGGCAATGCTCTGTCACTTGATAGGTATATCTTTATCAAATTACTTTCTTACTGTTGATTTAAATCTTAATATATTTAAACCTAATTCATACTATAATGGTTAAGCAAATACATTTAGGACATTCCTTCACCCAAAATGATTGCAACTAGTGCATATAGTTGCAAGTTCTGACTGAAAGGGAAAAATGAAACCATAATCACAGTTGTATTTTAATATCAATCACATTTGAACTTAACAGGTTTTCAGTTTTTATTACTTTATCAAAAAAAAAAAAAACCCAAAATAACTGAAAGCTACCTAAAAGAAGAATCCACTAGATAGCTTTCAGTTTTTATTATTACTTTGTCATTCTTCCACTAGATACCGTCAGTCATTTGCTGCACTACAATTTTGAATTACAATATATATTTGACATTTAAGCAGTTATTCATGGATGTAGAAACAGGAATAAGTTTTGTACATTATTTTCACTTCTATGCTAACCAACTGTATTTGGTAAATATATTTCTTTCTGGTTGCAAATAAAATAGTTGAGGTTAATAGTAATTTGTATTTCTAATCTTCAATCTGTGTTAGTTCTACTTATGCCAATTTAACATTGTGTCTACTTACTGTTCATGTCAGTCAATTACAGAATAGTTAATTCTTGATTCCACAGACAATTCTTTACTAACATGTTCTAGATTTGTCCTTGCTGAACAAAGCTATAACCAACCTCAAATTAATACTATAGCTATTAATGTTGCCATTTTTATTGTTTTTAGTTTTATAGAAGATGGGTAAATCATGTTCTCCAAAAGGCAGTTGCCAAATATTATGTCTTTATCTAAAGATCAGTGTTTTGCAAGGTGCAGATAAAATCACTTTATTAATGACAAGTGTATGTCTTTTATATTGGTGTATAATCTACTTTTTGTAGTGAATGTTTTTTTTATATATCAGAGATCTACTATATGATTTTTTATATAATATAAAGCAGGCCAGCAATAAATGCAGCCCACAATATTACCCTGTACGGCCTGTGAAATGTTTTCAAAATAGTAATTTTTTGTACTCAGAATAAATTTAGTGACTGCATATGAAAAATTCAATTTTGTGAAAGCATGATTTTATTCAACCAATATTTCATTATCGTTGTATCTATTAATCCTTTTAACATTCACTTGAAAAAGTGAAGGGACTTTCTAGACATACCTATCTATATAGAAGTTTCTATCTATCTCAGTGAAAATCCTAGTCATTCATTTCATTTAGACTAGAGTTGAATTAATTTTAATTTCTAAACACAATAGTGATGTGAAAACTTTTGGAACTCCCTAGGTAGGCAAACAGAAATAGGTGGATACGGTAGGCAAATGACTAACATAAGAAAGTGTGTGTGTGGGGGTGTTTGAGAAAATCTAACTACATAAGTGTTCAGAACATGATAATGACTGTTAGTTATCATGGCGGACACAATACTGAAAAAGAAGTTATCTTTTGCAATACCTTTTTAATTTTTATTTATGTGTATAAACATTCCCATTTTGAAAGTATGGATGACCATGCATAACATTATCAGAAAATAGGAGTGATGACTATTTTAAATTTAAAGTCAACATTTTTAAGATTACTGGGTACTTAAGAATTATATTAAAAAAAAAAAAGTGTTCACCCGTCATTTTCTTAAATTATGTTTTAAAAGATAATCTCCATAGAACAACATAAACATTTCAACACCTTTATCAGTGCTTGTTAAGTGATTGGCAGGTGATAAATAGAACATAAATTACCATTACTGTTTATTTTAAAAATTCATTTCTGTTATTTTCAACTTTAAAGTAAATAATATTTGTTTCAGATCAGAATAATTATACTTTAAATCAGCTAATATTCCTCAAATAAAGTTTCAGGAAAGTGTATTTTATTTTTGGAAGATTTTTTAAGAAAAGAAAATTACATTGTGATGACAGATAACTAAAAAAAAATGGCACTAATCAGTTATTTTTATTAATTACATATCTTATGCAATAATTATATATTAAAGCTCTTTGTAATTAAAAAAAAAAATAAATGGTCAGCAAAATATATCTGTTTATAATAGACGAAATAAATGAATTATGAAATTAATTTTTTTTTTTTTAATTACAAAACTGTTTTTGGACAGTCAGGATCATTTTCTTGTTGGTGCAAAAATATCTGCAGGTTTTAACCACCAACTTTAAAACAGTATAACTTGGAATAAAATTTATTAATGGAAAAAGTAACTATTAGTATCATTGGATTGTTGCCAATAATAAGTCTCTGTTTAATTCTGGTAATATAGAATTCTTGAAGATGTTGCTTGTTTGTTGAAGACAATCTCTTGTAGGAAATTGTTAAAATGAGTGAGAAAGTGATAATTGGTTGGAAAGAAGTTCATTGATCTGAGTAAGGTTTGCAAGACACAAATTTATGGAAGAGAATTGGCCATTTTTGATTGAGCAATTGCAGTTCTTGATTCATTTTGTTGATTTCCTGGCAGTATTTCTATACTGTAATGATTTCACAATGATTCAAAACCTTATAGTGGATGATTCTGTTTGATAATAAATAATCACTGATCATAATCTCCTTTTGATACCAGCTTTCATTTGGGGAAGGCTTTTGATGTTTTACCTCAATCCACCAACCATGCAAGACACAATTTGTTATCATATTTAACAATGCTATCAAGAAATGTGGTTTTTCTAGCACATAAATAGTGCAGAGCAAAATTTGTGATTGCAAATTCTTTTTAGTTCATAAAACTCCAATTCAGGAAGCATTTTAATTTTATTTAAAGTTAAATCTCCCTCCTACCCTCCCCAACTTGGTAGAAAAATTAAACAACTGTTAACTAGTAAACATTTAGTTATTTGATACAAAAGCATAATAGTGCCTAGTTATTTTGTGTGAGTCTCCTTCATTAAAGCTTGCTGGGAAAATTTGTCCTGGCTGTCCCGCATCCAAGAATTGAGGTTAAAAAATTGCAACAAAACGCAAGTAAAAAACAGCAAGATTAAAGTGAACAAACTCTCTTTTAGGCGCGGACAAATAAGGAAAACACTCCTTCTCGGTGTGTAACAATAAAAGAAGAAAGTGTTTATTTACATATACAGAAAAAAAGGGTAAAGGGATAAAGACAATTAGGAGTGAAAGAAAGGGAAAAGAGAAAATGTCCTTTGAGGGAAGAGAAAATGTTCATAACAGAAAAAAAGGCTTGCTCCAAAATATTTCTCTGAGCGCCTAAAAAGTTCTTTAAGCGAGTAGAATTTTGTTAAGGTTTAGAAACACTCACAGTTCTTGTAGAGTAGGAAGATTGTTGGTAGATATAGGAATCTTGCAGTTGAGTGAGTTCGTAGGTTGACAACAGAAGTCCAGTGGGCTTGTCAGAAGGAGTGGTGAAGGAATGTATCTTTGAATTGGTCTTGAATTGTGGGCTGACGTTCGTTCTTGACAGCCTTTTAGTTGGTAGTTCTTTGGTTGAAAGTGGTTCTTAAGTTGACTGGAGCTCTCTTACAGACAGCGGGCAGAAGTCTCACTGCCAAATAGGCATAGATTCTCCAAATTTATGGAGATTTGGTAGGCTCAGAAGGATCAGGGACTTTTCCCTCCAAAATCATTGTACAAATTTCATGGCCCCTCTATTGGTCAGAAAACAACATTCTTATCTCTGATAAGAATCAGGATTCTGGGAGCCGGTTTTGAAAGTAATGAAAACAGGTTGGAGTGAACAAGCTGTGAGGTTTCTCCCAGACTTTATGGCACCACAGAAAGAATAATGCTGGTGGAATTCCTTTTTATATTTTCCATCTCTCTCATTAGTCAGAAAATATATACTTATCTTTGATAAGAATCAAGGCTTTGTTAACCGGTTTTGGAAGTAAAAGTTGGAGTGAGGATAGAAAAAATAGTGAGAATGTGAACTTGTAAAATATTGTTCTCAAACTAAATTCCAACAAGCCCTCAGTTGATTGTTGTTAATTACAGAAGTTCTCCCATGACCAGCTTCATCTTCAAGGCCCTCATCACCATTAAGAAATGTTTGGGACTAAATTTCAGCTGTATATTCAATAATGTTGCAAACTCTTTTCACTGCTTTATGACCCATTTTGAAATAAAATCGCTCTAATTTTTCTTCTCTTTGACGGGCTAAAATAAACAATAATGAAAAGTTAAACAAAGTCATTAGCACAAATCAATAAAGCACAACCCTCATTTTGAAATTGTTTATTACATGAACATAGTTAAATAAAATTTTATTCCCAAATAACAAAAATTGCAATTATTTTGCATCGAACATAAAGATGCTGCTCTTCATTTCTTTTATTCAGCAATAATAACATGGATTTTTTTTTTACAGCAAAAAAAGCAGTAGAAAGTGTTAATCTTTATTTTTGCTTGTTATTTAGTTACTAGACAAGTTTGTTAATTATATGGTGTTGCTATAGCTCAACTATAAAGTAAACACATTTTTTCGTCATCCATACCTTAGTGATTACATGAGACATGCCTAATTAAAGTGAACCTTTTGACTTGTGTTGACAGGTAGAGGCACTTTATATAAACAAATGTATTTTCAATATATTTTAAGTAAAAGGTAAACTATATGTTGAAATCCAGTAATTGTTATATTTTATTGGCTGTTTTCTATGGCCAGCTACTTTATTTTTGGTAGATTTTAAAATTAAATTTGTTAGAAATATGTCATCATTGTGGCATAATTGGATAAATTAAAATTTCAAACAATGTATTTAAATTAGGTCCCACCAAAAGAGGCATGATGGAGTAATGGATAGCGGCTTGGATTGAGGAATGCCAAGTTCAAATTCCAATCAAATCCCTTACATTCACTTATATGCTAATACCCTTAGAAAAGGTATGAGTCCTCTTCTTCCCCCAGCTATGGGTAAGCAGCAGGGCAGACTGGGTTCTATAGCCTTGGAAGGCAACTGGTCTATTGCAGGAAAAAAATCTGCCTTGTCAGTCATGTATTGAAAGATACATGATTGCCTAAGCGTGTATCACACATAGCACATAACTGACCACCAAAATGGATGCCGCCTTTTTTTTTTTTTTTTTTTTTTTTTTTTGAAATGAAAGCAAAAAAAAAAAAAAGACATAAAATCAGAGAATTATCTGAGGCAAACAGAATTTTCATTACTTATTCATGGGTTGTATATTGAATTATTTTATTAAAAAACTTTCTGTAAATATTTTTTGGAGTGGGGCATTTTGTTTAGTCCTCTCCTTTGGGTGATTTTTTTTTTTTTTTTTTTTACAGTTATCTAAAGAAAAATCCCTAAAGATGTTATTTCAGTAAAAAAAAAAAAAAAAATATGCAATAGCATGTGAACATACAGAAAATTCATCTTGAACTTTACCAAAAATAATAGAATAAAACTCCAAAAATAATATTTTCTGAGGCTTGGTGCTTGTAAATTGTCTTTCAGATTGAACAGGAGAAAAAATCTACACTTAATATTTATTTTTAAAAAATTAATTGTGATTTTGAAATTCATTCCATTGCTGTTTGTAACAAGTTTTTTTTTTTTTTTTTTTTTTTTTCTATTAAAGACTTATTTGAAGAATCAAAAAATGTAGTTTAATAGGCATTTTAGAGTGTGAACCATTTTTTAAAAAAAAAGTTTTTTATGGATATTCACTGAGAATTCTGAATTACTACCTTTGAATATTTTTCCCTATCAGAAAAGTAATATAACTCAATAATTCTTAAACTCATAATTATTTAAAAAAAGTTTATATTGGGTGCAAATAAATATTTTATGGCTTCAATCAAACAGATAAGAAAATAATAAAAATAAAAGGTATGAATTAAACTCAAAAAGTATCATTTATCCAAAAAAAAAAAAAAAAAAAAAAAAAACTACTTCTAAAAAATAAAAATTATTCTACCAATTTTCGTAAAATTGAATAGAATAAAAAAAATATATTTTTAACCCAATTGTTATACAAGTTTAAGCTTAATTACCAATTTCTTAATTATTGCATTCCTTGTGTTTCATATTTCTTTAATTTTTATTTTTAATATACTTTTTAAATCTGGTGAAATTACAGTTCTCATGGGCTGTTGTGTGTAAATAAACACTATTTCATTATTTGTTTACATTTTTCATCTATAAATGACAGTTCAATGAGTGACAAGTGAATCTCCCAATGTTTTAAAATGTTAAAAGCTTTATTTAAATACAGAAATTAATTTTTCTTTTAATACAGATTAGCTTTAGCCTAAAGCCTTTTTTAGGCTATTATCCTTTAAATAAAACTAAAATTTAACTTCAAAAACAATATTTGAATTATTTAACTTGTAGAAATTACTTCCAAAAAATTACTCAGGAATGGGTTGATGAATTTTCACAATTTTACATGTTCTTCATCTGGGAATGATTAAAAATGTTTTAAATTCATTCGTAAATGAAAGCAAATTAGTTTTTGTTTTGTTTTTTTTTTTGTATTTACAAAGTAAAAAGATTAAATTTGATTGGTTCTTATTGTTTAGGAAATTATCAAAATGTTTTCCAAAAGCCAGTTATTAATTTTCTGCTTATAGCAAATCACAAATGCTGTTTTTTTCCCTACAGTAATAATGAAGGCAATAAGTTAAATAACTTTTACAAGAATTGTTTTCATTTTTTTTAAAATTTTAATCAGAACAATTTATTTTATAAAGTTTTAAATCTTAAACTTCAGCATTTATACCGGTTAGGTGATATTATTATTATTATTATTATTCTTAAATAAAAACCATATTTTAGTCAGTTGTGTCATGCGTGATACACGCTTAGGCGATCATGTATCTTTTGATACATGAATGACGAGGCAGATTTTTTCCCGCAGTAGGTTACCATTTCTTTCTGCGGTAGACCAGTTGGCATCCAAGTCTATAGAACCCGGTCTGTCCTGTACTTTACCCATAGCTGGGTGAAGAAGAGGATTCATACCTTTCCGAAGGGTATTATTAGCATGTAAGTGAATGTAATGAATTCGACTGGAATTCGAACTCGGCTCTCCGATTTCTCAGTCCGAATCGCTGGCTATTACTCCAGTCCAAAGTCTAAACTATTTTTTACTAATTATAAATAAATGGAAAAGCTTACTACAATTCAGCGACCCCCCCCAGTATTTTTAGATAAAAAAGAATTGTAATAAAAATAAAACAATAACTTCAAACCAGATTTTATTTATTTTGAATAAAAAAAATTGCTTGTATGTAATCTTGAGCCAAAATTACCCAATGAGCCACAAAAAAAAACAAAAAACATCTGTCTTTCTTTTCTTTTTTTTAAACTAAAGAATTAGATTTTGTTAGGTTTTAAAATTTTACTATTTTAATTCAATTGCATAACGCCAACGGGATAAGAAAAAAAAAGAAAGAAAACATTAAAATATGAGGCGGTGTTGCAAAATTCTCGGGTTTGATGAAATGTGGATCAGGTTGAGAATTACCACCTACTCGTTTCAATTTTTTTTTTTTTTTTTTTTTTAAATCGTTAAACTAGCTTTCTGTCAAATTTTCTTAGCTCACGGCGAAACAAGAGACGAATTTATTTCATTTTTTTTTTTTTTTTTGCTACTTCTACTTTCTCCAGTTTCAGTTTGAAGATTTTAAAAAATCTGTGGTGTTTATTAGTTTCAATTCACTGTCTGTAAGGCTTAGCAAGAAGGCACCTTTCTGATTCTTTTTTTTTTTTTCTTTAATACGTCTGTAAGTCTCTATGGTTGCCGTGGTGAGTGGTTTGTCGCTGATGTGTCAGTTTCCACCCTACCCTCATTTTTTTCTAAACAGTCAGCTTTCAACACTATAAAGACAGCTTCCTCCTCCTCCTCTCAACGCACCATTCATCTACTACGACTACATGTTCAACATTGACTGATCTTGGTGGCGGAGCTAACCCACATTAAATATGCAGCCTCACAATAGAAAACTCAACAAAATCTAGCACCTAACCCTATACAACTATCAGGTTGACAGTAGTGGTTCTTACTAGACACGCAGACATTTTATTTACATTCATTTTTCACTCCTTTCTTGGTTATATTTATAAGGCCTTTTTGGCAATGAACATTTTTAGGGCTTTCTCCAGCATATCGTCAGTGAAGCTAGGTTTTTCTTATGTAATCATTGACATTTGTTGAGCTGTACTTTTTATGCTAACCTGTCTGCTATCAACCTTTAAAAAAAATGACATAACTTTTATGAACAAACAGTAAGCAAAAAACATAAGCAAGTTTTTGTGACTGAAAAGTTTGTTTCGTTTATTTAATTAAATTTTCTTTTTTTTTTTAAATTTTTTATATTGATTTTCTTTTCTTTCTTTTTTTTAATTGAATAACATTAAAATACATGAGGGAATTTTTTTTAAAAAATGGTCTGATCTTGGGAAGTGGTATTCTCTCAATATTTTATCTTTCTTGTCAAAGAACTGCTCTATATAGATAGGAACCTTTTGCAGTGTTTCAGAGAATTAAAAAAATGTAAACAAATGATTAATTTGAATGCAATATCTACTGAATACAAGAAATGAATAGAAACTTCTCAGTCAAGCTGTGGCAATTTTTATCTGGTCACCAAAGAAATGTGCAGCTTAACCCTGATGAAATATTAATTACTTTCTCTAATCTTTAAGTATATGGACACTTATGTTTTAAGTAGGGCCCTCCATTAACTTATCGGTACCTAGGGTTTAACATGAATTTTTAAAAATGAAAAAGCATTCTTGAAGCTTTCTTCTTAGCTTTAATTGAAAGCTAACTGATTAAATTTACTATTGCCAATAAGCAAAATACTCTGGTGTATTTCAAATAGAAATTATATTGATTGGAATCTCAACTTTTAGGTCACTTTCAGAAAATCAATGAATATCGACCCTTTTGACACATTTGTAAACCAAAGTTAATTCTTGGTTTTAAAATCTTCCAAAAATAAAATATGTATTTGGAACATCTTATTTGAGGAAAATTAGCAAATTTAATGTTAAATTAGTCTGATTTGAAACAAATATTTCTTACTTATATAACACGTCTGCTTTTTGCTAAAGAAAGAAAAAAAATAGCATGAGAAAAAAGCCCAAACTTAATAAGAACATAATTTTATTGCCAGAATGTTTGTTATTATTAAGAGGAAAGACCAAAATATTTTTTTATTATTTTTTTTAAAAAATTTGGAACCTTTCTAACACGTTCATTTTGGTTAAAAATCCTTTTTTTCACATTGGCAGCATAATTAATTTCTAGAATTAAGTGTTTTGCACTTTTTTCTGGTGAAAAACACATTGATTTGGAAATTCTTGCAAAAATCAAATATTTGTTGTTTTTTGGATTTTAATTAAACTTTCAGAATTTAGTCACAAATGAATGAAATTTTTTTTGAAATTTTTTGTTTTAGAAAATCTTGGTAAAATATTTTTTTTTTTTTTTTTTCCATACATATGTTACACCTCACTTAATTTCATGAAATTTCAAAATTTGTATGTCCAAACTTATTTTTGCTTGTTTTCTGAAAATCTGCTCTGAGTGGTAAATTAAAAAAATGTAATAAAACTAATTATTTAATTAGAAAAGCTTTTAATTGCTTTTGTAAATAAGTTATGTTAAAGACACTATTGTCTTGTGAGAAAAAAATTTTAGATGTATAATGAACTTTTGCAAGAATTTTTTAATTTTTAAATAATTTTAATTATAATTTATCATAATTTAAAGATCTCCCACACCATATTACTTTTAGGTGATATTGTAATTAAGTAGAAACTATATTTACGAACGAAAAATTGAGAAGCTTAATATAAGTCTTTTTGCACCAATACTGGTGCAAAACAACTTATATTAAGCTTTTTTTTTTTTTTTTTTTTTTAACTACCTAGTAATTTTTACAAATGAACATATTTTTGGCAATTATCTAATATTTTACTGACTTTTAGTTACATTTGAAGATGCTTCATTTAAAAATAATATTTAAAATGTTATAAAATTTTTTAATTAACACACTAAAATAAATACATAAAATAAAAATATTTAGTGAAACAGGAATTAAAAAAAGTAAAAATTACTTTAAATCTCAAAGCCTGTTGAGACTTAAACATGATGAAACACAGAAATGAATAATGAAAGAATTGCACATGGCCAGATTTTTCAGCAAGGACAACTCTTAAGAAACACTTACAAAAATGGGAATGTTTTATGCACTTTAAAAAAAAAAAAATTAAAAATTATTATTTAAAAAATCTTGGTACAAAATGACACTTTTCAGTTTTTGATTTATAAATATAGTTTTTACTTAATAACACTATCATCTAACCAGATGGAAGTAATGCAGAATTTTAAATGATTTATATTATAATTTAAATTTTAAAAAGTGAAAACAATTCTTGTAAAAAATTCATTATTCATTGAAAAAGTTTGGTTATTTTTTTTTTTTTTTTTTTCCAAAGACAATAGTGTCCTTAATAAATCTCATTCCTAAAAGCAATTAAAAGCTTTCCTAATTAAATAATGTCATAGTTTTATGGCATTTTTTTTTATTTTACAATTCTGAGCATCTTTTCAGAAAATGTGTAGTAGTTTGGGAAGAAAAATGATTGATTTACATTCTCCAAGGATTCCTGCTTTTAACTAACAAAAACATTCTTGAGATTGAAATTTAATTTCTGGAAACTAAGTGTGGGGTAACATTTGTGTTTTTTTTTTGTTTTGTTTTTTTTAACAAGATTTTCTAAAAAGAAAATTTTTTTTCAAAAATTTGTGAATAAGTCCTGAAAGTTTCATTAAAATCCAACAATTATTTGATTTTTGCAAGAATTTCCAAATCAATGTGTTTTTCATGTGGGGATGGGTGCTACACCGCTAATCATAAATATTACATTGATCACTGGCACATACAAAAAAAAAAAATTAACCAAAATTGAATGTGCTAGAAATGATTAAAAAATTTAATGAAATAATAAAAAAAAATACTTTGTTTTTTTCCTCTTAATAATAACAAACATTTTGAAGATAAAACTTTGTTTTTAAGTTTGGGGCCTTTTTTCAGCAACAAAGTGAAGGTACCTAGTTTTATGACACTAACCTTATCTTTCAGTTAGACTAAATAAAAGTAGTACTTCTCTGAGCAATCTCCAGTAGGATTCATATTATACTTTTTTCTTTTTAGCATCAGCTAATTTTAACTGATCCTGATCATGCTTAGCAAATTTGCAATCTTATGCTTAAAATATAACCCTAATGAGAGTTAGAAATTTCAGTTATTTTCTGTTGCATTGAAATAATCTGAGCATCACTTCATGCTTAAAATATACTTAATTTTTGGACTAACCTGGATTTTGTTATGCTAATAAAAAAAAAATGTAGGGAACTTCCTCCAAATCTTACCAAATATCCATCATCATAATCATCATCACTTTGCTTGGATGAAAATTGTCCTTTGATACAGTTAGTGACAATTTATTTTGCTTGCCTTGCATTGTTATAAAGTGCCTTTTTTTTTGTTTTTTTTTTTTTTTTTTTTTTTTTATGTTTTTTTAGTAAATGTTTCAGTTATTTTCTCACTTATGTGGAAACTACACATCAAATTGAGTAACATAACCAAACTATGACAAATGATTTCGTATGCCTGATTAGGATATTTTTAATTTGTTGATTATTTTCTCAGGTTTCTCATCTTGTGTTCTCACCACTATCAACCTCAAAAGGTCTATCTAACCAGTAAACATTCTTCAACATAAATTTGTTCTTGACATTTTCAATTATTCTCACGGCTTACTTCAAGTCATTTTTGCATTTGAATTGTATTTTTACCTTTCTTAAAAGAAAGCATAATATGCCAGAATATTGCTAATTTTCTTCTATCTTCAATGTTAAAATATGTATCAATTTTAACAATTTTAAAACCTTAACTCTGCCCACTGACAATAACAGCTGTCACAATTGAGAGTGATCTTTTTGAGTGAAGTTATAGTAAAACACAATAAACATAATTCCATGTAGCAACAAATTTCTTTTTTTTTAATTAGATAAAAATCGTCACATTTTTACAATATTCATAACTGAATGAGAATATTATTATTTTGTTTTAAATATGACATTTAAATGTGCTGTAGTTTATTCTCTTCGTACTAAATGTACAGACAAATTTTGGTTCATTAATGTATGGGTTATAGGTGTCATTAATTTAGGTTGTTTGGCATCCAGGTGTACAGTTTTATTGATGTGTAAAATAAAATAAAAAAAACTCGGTTGAGGGCACATTTTATTAGATTCACTTAAATTAAGATGTATTTTGAAAAGGCTCACCTGTATTTAAATTCTGTAACAAGAGGTATTATAAACACATTTAATATTTGAATGTAAAGAGGAAAGACATTTTTCCTGAGAATAGAAATTAAAAAGCCTGACTACATTACATTATATATAGTCTAATTATAGAATAGAGTAAGGTGTATTTGTGAATTGTCTAGTTAAACTTGCTTGTTTTTAATAAGAAAAGAATACACTTAGTGTTAAACTCTGTTGGATTCTGCATTTTCTTTTTTGGTTCAACATTTTGAAAGAAATCTTTGATAATTTTATAAAAATGTATTTGTTGATTGTTCTTCTCTCATATTTGCTATTGTAAAGATGAAACCAATATTGTATAATATGATAAAATAAGATTTTTTTTCTTTGTACTGTCTATTGAATACTTGTTTAGTTTACTGTATGAAAGTTTGTGGTGTGTGTGAATCTTAATGGTTTTCTTTATTATTGTGTGTGTGTGTGTGTAGTAGGATGTAGTATAGTATCCAAGCAAAAGTGGAGAAATGACACAGTGAAAAAAGTTTTAAGTTGAAACTTTAACTGTAAAAGTTTCTGTGTGTGTATGTATATATATATATATATATATATATATAAAATTAAGGATAAGCTTGGGGATAGAAGTTGTGATTCATGGGGCACAGTCCATTGGTATAAGTAGACTTAGATGAGTCACACAATGGAATTTGTGAAGAGCTGGCTCTATATCAAGTCTGGTTTGTTACCTCTCTGTCACTGAGACCTATTGGTCCAGTGGGTATGAGGGCTGCGTCATATCAGTCATATCATAACGGTCTGGGTTCAATTCTCGGTAATGGATGCACACTACTGCCGATGAGCCCGAAAAATAGGGCGAAACAGCCATCCAGTGCTTTCTGCATTCTGTTGAGGATTCTTCTAGGCTCAATGAATTATCAGATATATTAGTGATGGGATAATATCAATATTTTTTCAGATTCTGATACCTACAATGATTAAAATTGATTATTTTCAGGCCCTACAGTTGGTTTGGGAAACTTAATGAACAAAGTACATTTATTAATAAAACATTTAATAGAATAATGAATACAAAAGTTTATGAAATAAAATTAAATATCCCTTTTTATTTATAAAAAAAAAAGGGGGGGGTAATAATTTAAACAATAAAGAGAACAATTACTTTAAGTAAATCATTTAAGTACCTAGCTACTCATATTTAAGTCCTAAAATTCTTAAATTATAATGTAAGAATATCATCAGATCTCCTGTTTCACCCGATTTCTTTTTGGTAAGTAAATGTTATCTCCTGGCTAAAAGTGCCATAATGGGGAATTCATTTTTATTTGAATTCCACCACTGAAAAACATTTTTATATTTTTTAATACAATATACAGAGTGATTGAAAAGTAACTCCCAGGAATTAAAGGAAACGTAAACACCTACCACCACATTTTTGGATTAAGTACTGATTGAAACTTCCTATATGGAATTTTACTTTTAATTTCTACTTAGGAATAATCAAAAATTTGAATTTTAAAATGAAATTTTATATAAGATTCAAAAAAAATTTCTCTAGGTTTTTAAATACAGACAATGCTTTTTTTTTTTTTTTTTCCTTATTCCTTATTTATAAATTACAAAAAAAAAAGTCTTAAAAGTAGATACCTCTATGAAAATGCTAAAAAATAAGCATACCATGATGAGAACATGTTCCAAATGTAATGAAATCAAAGTTATTATTAAGAGGAAGGATCAAGGCATTTTTTGATTGTTTAATTAAATTTTTTACTCTTTTTTAGAACATTCGAAATTTTGATTAAAAAACTTTTTTCTTTTTTTTGTTTATTTTTTAATTTTTTCTTCTTTTTTTGCATTGACAGACATTAATTTTGAAATTCTTGCAAAAATCAAATAATTGTCGGATTTTAGTGAAATTTTCAGGACTTCTTCATAAATCAATTAAATTTTTTTTATTAGAAAATATCAGTAAAAATAATTTTTTTTATGTGTTTCACCCCTTAATTTTATGGAAACTTGAGAAATTCAACATGATAATTTTTAGTGACTATTAGTCAAAAGCAGAATTCTTTAAAGAATTTAAATCACCAAATCTTTTTTTGCAAAATTGAACCCCATTTTATCAAATCTGTTCTAAATCGAAAAATAAAAATGCAATAAAACTAAGAAATTATTTAATTAGAGCAGATTTTAATTGCTTTAATGAATGCTATATATTAAAGACAAGAAGAAAAAATTTTTGACAGTAAATGAATTTTTTCAAGGTTTGCTTTCACTTTTTACAATTTTAAATTGGATAATTTATAATGTTTTTAAATCTTTTAAAATTCATTTTCAATGTGATCATTTTTAGGAAATATTGTTATTCAGTAAAACTATATTTACAAATCATGTTGTAATGCTTATTACAATCTAATGACCCTGAATATTTTTAAAAGAATTTCGATTTGTTTTTGTATGTGTGATTACGTGCAGAATTTCTGAACTATGAATGTACATACCGATAAATCTGTCATTAAACTTTATTGTCTGTTCTACCATACTTAACTTTGAACATGTTCAGCTGTCAATAAATTGATTAAACCATCAGGAAAACAAGACCCTGTAGTTAAGAAATGTTTGTATACAACATTTTATGCTATAAGTAATATTTGTTACAAGTCAGATAATTTAACTTTAAATTTGCTAATTTTCCTCAAATAATGTTTCAGAAATATATATTTTACTTTTGCAAGATTTTTAAAACTGAAAATTAACTTTTGTTTACAAATGTGTCAAAAATGGCCAATTTTTATCGATCTTACTGAAAAATAATCAATTCCAGTCAATATAATTTCTGTCTGAAATACACCACAGTATTTTGCTTACTGGAAATAGTAAATTTTAAATCCTTTAGCTTTCAATTAAAGCTAATATGAAAGCTTCAAGAAAGCTTTTTCATTTTTAAAAATTCATTTTACGCTTTATGTATACCAAATTAGTGGGGGTACCTACTTAAAAGAAGACTGGCAGAACAACACTGTGAAATCATTTTGTGTTTATATTAAATAATTTCGATTATAATTATTAAATTAATGATTTATAATATTAAATGGGTGAATTGACAATGTTTAAAAAGAAATTAAAATTTTTTTATTTTGAACTGAAACAGACTTTAAACTAGTGAACAAAGTTTTTTGAAAGTTTGAGAACGGAATGGAAACTTGCACATTTCTTTTTTTGATATTTTCTGATAGTTTAAAATCAATAAATATTTTATATTTTTTTTATCATTAGTACCAGGAATGTAAAATTAAGTTTTAAACAAACAAAAAAAAATCCAAAGGATCATTTTTTGGGAATCGGATATTAGGTTAAAAATTCTCAATTCTGATTACAATTGTCCCATTATATATATATATATATATATATATATATATATATATATATATATATACACGCACACACACTATATTTGGCAGCTTAGGAAATTCAGGGGCATATCAATCACCTTTCCCTACCCCTTTATTCAGGAAAATGTTTTTAGTATATTTAAACATGTAATGTTTAAAGGAACCTGTTGGTACATTATAAAAGATACCAAAATGACTTTATCACCTGAGCAATTTCTGACCAATTTTGGCTTTCACTTGTAAATCAAACATTTACAGGTGAAAACCAAAATTGACCAGAATTTATTCAACATATTGAATAATATAAAAATATGTAATTGTTGAAATAGTAATAATTGCCCCTTAAATGGGAAGTATCTGAGTGATAACATTGTGTACCAAGTCAAATTCTATGTAGAGGGCTTCCCTACAATGAATTACATTGGTTCAACTGAGGACTCCTTTTAAAGGAGGTACAGTAATCATGTAACATGGTTCACATTGAAAAGATATTGTAATGTCACTGCTCTGTTAAAATATATTTGGAAAATTAGAGATGAAAAGAACTCTCAACTAAAAACAAGATGGAGTATATTAAGTAAGATTTATACAGAGGAGGTAGGTGAGAAATTTTGTGTATTATGCCAGGAGAAGTTGTCGATATTGCTGTTTTGATAACTATGTTCTCTACTAGATAAGAGATAATAAATTATGACAAGATGTTTATACACACAAAAATATTTAATATCTAATATGGAACACAGGTGATATTCACTTCTGGATAAAAAGAAGAAAAAAAGAGTTCTCCATATTTCAGGCATGTACCACAAGTGAAGTAAGACAAATACTGAACCTGGCCTGATGATCCTTCAACTTGATAGTGAAACTTTATATATATAATGTGTGTGTGTGTGTGTATCACAACAGGTGGACTTAAACATTGATGAATATTGTATGTCACACTACTTTAACATTGGTTTTAGGAGGAACATATTTGTTTGATCTAGTTATGTAAGCCTGTAATATTGAGATTGTTAAAAAAAAAGTGATTAGCATGCTTAACGAAATAGTAAATCCTCAAATTGTAAAATACTTAATCTTTTGTTTTCTAGTTGAAGTTGTGCAATTTATTATGTAATAATTTATATACCATCCTTTGTAACAATTACCCTTTTTCCATGTACTCAATCTCATAAATATTGGTTTGGTTATTCCATTAATATGAAGCTGACAAACTGTAGACAACAACAACAACAACAACAACAAAAAAAAAAACAATGCCACAAAATATCAAAGAAGTTCAGTAATGATATAATTTTTAGTCACTTTCTATGCTTTGTTGTGCAGAAAGTTTTATACAATAACACTATCTTTGATTACCTATTAGCTTTGCTAAATTCAGTTATTATACGATATAACTTAACAAGAGTAGAAAACAGTCAAATACATAAATTGGGTTTGCCAAAAAGATTTGCTCTGTTGATGTTAAAAGGAGCATTTAACTCTAACTTCATTCAAAAAGATCACTTGATTGTATTTTAAATGTGAAAATGAAACTTAGATGCCAAAGTATATATGTGTATATATGGTAGGACTAGAAAGGAGTTCTCTACTACGAGTTTCTTCTGGAGAAGCAATGGATCAATTTCAACAAGTATTGCTTCTAATTAAACCAAATGAAGGCAGCAATTGACAAAAAGCATTCCGAATAATATACTATCAGTATAATGGCAGCTCTTCTTCTTCCCTTCACATTTTCATGGTCAGCTTGGCTAGGAAGTTTTCATTCATCCCTGTAATCAGCAGATATTGCATCTTTGGATTATCATTTATCTTGTTTGTTTTTTTGGGTTTTTTTTTTTTACAAAATTCACATGATGTTGTTTCAATTCCTTGAAAGAGACTGCAAATGACAAAAAAGATAAGTTCTGAGAGGATGAAGCTTCCTTAAAGAGAGAAATGAAAATAATGAAACAAAATAGTAAATAAATAATGTTGAAAATAAAAAGCTTTATTTTATTTTTTTATCAAAAACAATGATAGTGAAAATTTCAACTTAAATGGTTTGTTACCTTCTCACACACACAAGTTTTTCTAAAAAGGATGTTTTATCAAAGTTTTCAAATGTTCACCTTTTTCAACTGTTGGCTCATATCCCAAGCAAAATTGTAGCACACATCAAACAAGCCTTTCATTAAACAGGCTATTTTCTAAATTACTCTGACAATATCTTATCTTTATTTACTCTTTTATAACACTATTTTCTGTATATTCTCTTAATGTTCATCCTACCAGTTTCTTTCAGAACAAATTGACTTTACTTCATTTCATGCTTGCTTTTCCTTGGGCATTTTTATACTGACTTCCTTCCCTTCTTTTTTGTAAACAGTAATTTTGTTTAAATATGTCATGTCTTCACAAAAAAAAAATCATATTTTAGAGACATCCTTTCAGAAGAATTTTCAAAGTTAATATTTTAGGAAATATACAGAAATTCTGTACTAATAAATTTTTTAAAACCAATCAAAGATCTTTTTAATACCTGCTTTTTTTTTTTCATAAGAACTTTGGTCTTATTAATGTCTTACAGAGCAACAACTAATAAAAGGTGCATTTGATAGTTTGAAGATTTTCCATTTTCAATCATTTTTCATTGTTTTTATTAACATCAGCTTAAGTGAGTTGAGACATTTGCTTTCAGATGTCTTATTCAGTGCTTTTTTATATTTGAAAGATTTAGTATATTTCAAGATTTTAAAAGAGGGTGTTTAGTAATGATTTTATTATAAGTTTTTTCTCATTGAATTGCTTTGATTTTTGGAAGAACAAAATTTAGTCTTTTTCCATTTTGTTTAAAAGTTAGGTTTATTTTTTCTAAAAATAACTAAGATTTGTTAGAAGGAACATGGGGAAAATGATGAACATTGGCCAGAATTAAATTTAAAATAATTAAGTTTTTAATGAGAACTCTGTTGATCTTTAACAGCAAATGTCTCTCATGTTTTTCTTTGAATTAATTTTATTGAATATATCCAAATGATACACATTAAATCAGTAAATGGCATCAAAAGATCTTTATTTTTTGGAAACTAAACAAATAACTGGTGAGTAAATTATTTTTAAATTTCAAAAACAGAATACTCCCTCTGTTTTTCTGCAAAAGATAAGAACAACAAAAGAAAGAGGGTGTATTTTGCTTTTGAAAGTAAAAATAATCCTTTAATCACATGTTATTTACCATCACCTGAGGAGGCACAACTTTAGTGCTGAAACATGAAAGCTATTGTGTAGCAATTTTTAATGTTTTTGTTTTAATCTCATATAATAAATAATATTAAGCTCTACTCTGTATTGAATCCTTTTTTAAAATTAAATGCTACAGATAGTGGAATTATACTCCATTTGTTTTGTTTTTATCCCATACCTGGAGATATATATAGTGAACTCTCCCGTCGTATTCAAAGTATGAGGGTCAAGCAGCTCAGTTTCTAGGAACCAACAATCAGACACCAACAACACATATGATTTGGTTATGGTGTTGGAGGCTTTGTCCAGAACCAACCACACTTTTTGAAGGGCTAAATACAGTCATGTGTCACAATGTCCCCAAACAACCCTCCACAGGTTTTGAATTCAGAGTTGTCCTTCTAGACCAGTTGCTATCTAAGGCTAGAGAATTCAGTCTGTCCTGCTATTTTCCCATAGCTGGAGGGATAAGAGGATTAATACTTTTCCCAAGGGTATTAGCACCTAAGTGAATGTAATGGATTTGACTGGAATTTGGTTCTCCAATTCCTCAATCCGAGCCATCATCCACTACTCTGCATATGAGGGGGCGATTAAAGTTGTTCCAATGAGAGAAGGATGTAATTTTTAAAAAAATCCACATTGTAACCAAAAACATTTGCAGATTCTCTCTTATTTTTAAAGTGTGTGTGTGTGTGATTTTATCTTATGATATTATAATCAATTGATAATCACTCTTGAAATTAATAGATTCATTATTTTTTTTCTTTCTCTCTCTCTATTGAATTAATGATTGGCTTCTTTTTTTTTCCCCCCAGATACAAATACATTCATTTATATCCTTAAAGTTAATGAGCAGATATTCTGTTGATTGTTGTACTTTCAGATTGTGGTGATCAGCCAAATGTTTGTTGTCTACCTGACTCCTTAATGAGTGCATTAAGCAAAGTAGACCACTTAATTCAAATTCAAACAATTTAAAGTGGACTGCAAACAAGTTTTATTCTTATTCTAATTGTTTGTTTTTTATTCTATTTATTTTACAAGTTGATTGGTTTCATTTAGTCTTTCTTATCTTCCATTTCTCTTAACTTTTTCTTTTTCTTTTAAGTTTTAACTTCATCATCATATATTTCAGATACTTGTGCAGTTTCCAAAGTTATTGTTTGACAAGTGTAAAATAAATGTCATTTTTTCATGGAGACATCTATCCATATAAAGATTATTCATGCTTTTCCCAATATCCTACTTAACAAGCAATTCCTGCATTAATCAAAGGTGAATATGTTTTAATAAATAGCATATTTGACTTGAAAAGGAGCAGCCTTAAGCTATCATATATAGGGTGCAGCAGGTAATTGAAAACAAAGTAAAACAAGCATATTCAATAGAAAAAAGACAGGTATATTTTTTAAAATGTTTGTAAACATGTTCAACATAGCAAAACAAAAAATGTTATTCAATAAAGAGCTGCCTCCAACATTGAGGATGGCCACAGGAGTGACTGCGTGCTGCCTACATCAGGTTGTTTCTCATTCATGTTAGGCTTCAATGTCCACAATGATGGCCTTTAACAAATCCTTGGTATTGTAGGGCTTCTGGGTAATCTTCTACTTGGGCCCTTCCTCCACCTCACCCCAGTTGAAGTAGTCTATGATCGCATGAGCCATGTGGGAGGGAACGCAGTCCAACTGGAACATGTATGTCTGCTCTCATTATCAGGTTTTGTGAAGGTGGTGGCACTGATCCTGACTGTTCACTTGTGTCTTTTTCAATAACCTCACCCAATCTCCAAGTTACTCTGATTGGTAGTTAGTGTCCTTGTACTATCACTACAGGGTTGCTTTTCATTAGACTCTATTAGACTGCAAACTGCCATGTTAATGTTTTTGATGTTTAAAATAAAAAAATGTAAATATTAAAATTTGGTGCATGATGTGTAACGTTATATTTGGTCATCTTCCATGCCTGTTAAAGCTGTGTTTGCAAATACCTGGCACATTCTGTATATATTTACATATACAGTTTTAAGAATAAAAGAATTAACAAAATTATCTTTAAAAAATTGAGTCACTCAGGCAGGGTTTTTTTTTTTTCAGTTTGTAGCAAGAAAGAAATTAAATAAGCTTTTAATACTTTCACTGCTGCATTGTTGCTTGGCTGTGCTGGCCTATTTTGGGGAAAATAGGAAATTGTCATTTACTTGAAATAAATGGCTATAAAGACATTGATGGTGATTTCTTATGTGCACCGCCATTTTGACTTTAGTTACTCTCCAGTACAGACTAAACTAAATGCCCCAGTTCACAATATAATAAAAATACATTATAAAACAGATTGTATTGTATGCTACTATAGGTCTACACTGGTTTAGAAATAGCACTAAGCACAAGTTTATAACACAAATGCTAGGGACAGACATGTCATGGCCCATTGTAAGTTTTGTAAAGATATATAAGTATATCCACAATAGTGAAAGTGTTAATAAAGTAATTTCTTTGAATCTGGCATAAGATACTTGCTGTTACACGACATTAAATCACCTCTCCCACCACCCACCTTATCTCATATAAATTCTTTTTGTTTAGTACTAGTTTAGTTATTTTTTTATTTTTTACATTCAGTTCACTACAATTTTTTTGGAAAAAACTGTGCTTGCTATGAAGTTAGGTATTTAAAGCTTTGTTTTTATATGAACTTAAATACTAACAATTGGTATTAGATGTATGAGTAGTGTAACAGATATTGGTGTAGAAAGTGCAATTAGTGCATAGAGTTCAAATTCCTAGCTAGCCTGTTGCATAGAAATACCCTTGAGAAAAGTATGAATTCAGCTCTTCAGATCCTCCCCCCCCCCAGCCATGGATTAAATAAATAGCAGAGGAGGCTAAGCATTCTCGTCTTGAGTGGCAATCAGCCTAAGAGAAGGAAAACTCTTATTTCTAAATTGAAGAGAAGGCAACAGGAAACCATTCATCTGGTTAAGAAATTTTTTAAAATTATTTAAAGGTTATGTATAATGCTTATGGCATAATTAAGTCATAAAAAAATATCACCTTTTATTTGACTCCTCATTGTGATATTATTTAAATTGTATGGACATGACAATGATACTGAATTTAAAAACCATATTCACGTTATTGAACTTTGGCTTTTATTAAAGAAGAAAACTTGAAGAACCAAATAAAATAAGTTACATTAATTATACTAATATTTATGTCAATTTAAATTACTTTGTTTATGTTATCTTTACTGTTTGCTTTAAAGCTTCAACATTTAAGCAAATTAAGAAATTTATTTTTATAGAACAATATGAAAATTGTAAAAATAATTTGCTATGTTGAAAATAAATATGTACATATTTTCATCAATACAAGTTCCATGTATATTTAAGTAAACTCCTGAAAGATATCTAATACCTTTAAGCAGTTAGAATTACTTAGGAAAGATATGGTATTTTTCTATTGAGTTAATTAAGAAATTTTCTTTAATGTCTGCCTATTTGATTAATAATAAACATTAATTAGTAGACATTTTTTATTCCTGGCATTGCAATTTTAACCTTATAATTCATTTATTTTCTTTAAATTGGCAATGTAACAAAAAATCTTTTCTTGTAATTTTTTTTTTTTTTTACTTAAATTAATTTTAAAGTTTAAGCAAATTTCTTAGAAAATAATTCCAACTTTAATTTGGCAAAATAAATCTTCCAAGCAAATTTTAATTTTTGTTCAAAATTACTCTAGTTCTAAATTTAAACAGTATAACTGTTTTGTAAAATATTACATAATCAGTGCTTTATAAATTTATAATTTTCCTTGAACATGGAAGTTTTTAATAAAAGTTTTTACTGACAACCGTACTTCCAAAAATCAGACCAAATAATCAAACATCAGAATTTTGTTTTAAAATCCCTTTTTGGTCAAGCTGAGAACTTTTCATTCGACTCTTTGCACAAAGTGTTTTCTGTCATGAAGTTTTTGTTTTTTAAATTGATAGATCCGTAGTCTCTGTTCAATTTTGGTCACTGTTATTAGATGTATCACTTAATTATGGTTTTGAGTGCATTGTGGGTTGTTGTTTTTTTTTTTTTTTTTTTTTTAGAAGAAGATAGAGAGAGGAGGGAGCCTTTTATATTTTATTCAGACATTTATCTTTTACTAGAATTTAGAAGATCAAGGTAATTTTTCCATAATATTGGTAAGCAATCTATATGAATTGACTTTTGTCAGTCACTTAAGCAAGTAGCATACACATTTGATAACATTAAATTCATGTTTGTATAACTGTTGGATAATGTGGTTGACTATGAAACATGGCTATAGTGTCTGATAATTAATTTTTTATGTTTCAAATATTAAGCTTCATAAGATAATATTGTTTTACATTAGATAATAACTTTTAGATATAAACTTGAGGAAATATCTGCATAAATGTTACAGCATGTCTAATAGATTCATGTTAGATTATGTTTGAGTTAATTTATAAGGACTTTGTTTTTAAAAGTTTAAGCAATTTGTTCTGTTTAAGAATTCTTTTTTTTTTCTGTTTTACTCTTAAAAATGTAAATCCTACAAGTTTTTTAATGTTTATAATAAAAATAAAATATGCAAATCCACATTTAAATATAAATCTATGCTAGTTTTGGTGCTTCCTGTTGTAATTATGTCAGGTTAATTTTAATCTACTGTTTAATATTTATTTCTGTTAATGACTCTAAACATACCCTCAACCTAGTTTATTTTCACTACGTAAATATCAAATTTTCTCTTTTTGTTCTATTATGCTACTAGTGTTTCCAAGATAACTTGTTGTTTTAGGTCTCTTTTGCTGTCTGTTTTAGAATGCAATCATTTTCTCTACAAATGCTATAATCTTTTTTCAATATTTTATTGTAAGTTTTCTTTTTTGCTGGTTTATATTTTTAGAAAGAAGAAAAACATTTTATGTAATTTCATTAAATTCTTTAGTTAGCGAATAGAAGTTTTTTATTCATTATTAATATATTAAGCTTGCTCACGAAATATTAGGAAACAAAAAACTAAAAAGATTAAATATTAAAAGCATAATTCTAGAATAATCTCTAATACCTAGAATATTCTATAAAAGATTATAACATTGAATTGAAATGTTTGAAAGCATTATGTTAGGTTGGAAAATATTGTAAAATTAAAACTAAAAATTGTTTGATTTGTATTCATGCCAAAAGTTTCTCTTTTACTGACATTTGAAGAAATTTCTTCATTTTATTTCATATCTCTTTTCCAGTCTATCACAAGTTTTTCACAAACTTTCTAAAATGACTGAAAATTTAAAACCCATTATATTTGTAAGTCACTTTGAAGCTATACAAATTTCGATTCCTTCCTATTAGGCATTTTTATACCTAAACAGTACTGATTGGGTTAAATAATTTTCAAAATAAAATTCAGGCTTGATCAGCTTTAACTTGATATATTAATCCTATCAAACTGAGAATACAGCTGCTCTTTCTGCTATAATGCTTCATATTTTGAAAAGTGCTGTTTTGTATTTTCACAAGACAATATGTAAGGGAAAAAATTTTAAAGGAAAGTTTTAGTAATGTAAAACTTTTTTTTTTTTTTTTTTTTACCAACTTTTGAACAATTATTCACATTTCCCATAGTTGTTTAAGTTTTTGGGCCGTTTTGTCCCAAGAACAAAAAGATATCTTTTATACATTGTTGAACTTTCAAAGTCAATTTTTTCCTTTTTGTCAAATATCTCTCACTCTCTCTCTCTCTCTCTCTCTCTCTCTATATATATATATATATATATATATATATATATATATATATATATATATATATATATATATAAAATAATACTCACTTTTTTATAGTATTTTTAACATTTGCAAAATTCTCATTTGATAGCAACTTTTTTTTTTTCCTTCAGTTTATTGCACCTAATCCACTGTATTTGAAAAACAAATTTTAAAAGTGCTTCATCTAACTACATGAAAAATTTGCAAAGTAATTAACAATTATAGAACAATAATAAGTAGGTTATAGTTACCAAGCTAACTTTGAAGACTATTACTTTATATTGTGACCCAATGTGTTAGACTAACCTAAATTTAATGTGTGTGTGTGTGTGTATATATATATATATATATATATATATATATATATATATATATATATATATATATATATATGTGATTCAGGAATCAGAGAAGTGAGTTCAAATTCCAGTCAAATCCATTACATTCACTTATGTGCTAATACCCTTGGGAAAGGTATTAATCCTCTTCTCCCTCCAGCTATGGGAAAATAGCAGGACAGACTATGTTCTATAGCCTTGGATGGCAACTGGTCTAGAAAGACAACTCTGAATTCAAAACCTGCGGAGGGTTGTTTGGGGACATTGTGGTATGTAGTGCACCAAGTCTCTGTATTTGGCCCTTCAAAAAGTATGGTTGGTTCTGCACAAAGCCTTCACCACTAGAATCAAATCATATATGCTGGTGTCGGACTGTCAGTTCCTGACCCTCATACATTGAATACAACAGGAGAGTCCACTATATATATATATATATATATATATATATATATATATATTTATTTTTTAATTTATGTATTACATAGACACGTGCAAATACTGAGTCGAGAGAAGTATTAAGAAGTAATGTTTAATGTAATAATTTTTTTTTTTTTTGTATCTTGATAAAAATATTTTATATGTGAGAACATTATTAAATTTGGAAAATGTTTTACTCTATCTAGTCTAGAGGACCAACCATTATTACCTATTTATAAATCTTGTTTATATATTAATTTACAACAAATAAGTAATTGATGTTTTCTACTAAAAGGAAACTTTATGTATGATATTTTTCTGTGCTTCTCACTAGGTTAAGTTTCATTGCTATTTTTCATACATTATTTCTTTGATAATCCCAAGCATTAAATTTTGGGTTTTTTTTTTTTTTTTTTTTTTTTTTTTGCGCTGGTAATTTTTGTTTTTTAACATAATAATATTAATATTTTTGTTATGGCTTATGGCATATCATTTTTACAAATTATGTTTATCTAAATAGTAAACTGGTTGGGGAATATGCAAGATAGGGAAAAGTTTGTATATATATATATCTTATAAATATCAATACATCTAAGTAAAATTTAATGACAGATTTAATAGTGGGGAAAAAGAACTAACTTGGGAACCTGACCTTTGGAAATAATATTCATTAACTATCTCAATCAAATTTGAATTAAAAGCTAAAATTGACTTTTATCGACACAAGAAAGAATTGCTCTATTAAAAATAGCAAGTTATAAGAACTATTGTAAAAACGCTTGATTCCATTGTTGTAGTTGAATTTAATTTTTTTTTTTTTTTTCTGTTCTGGTCTAGAAATGACATTTCTTTCTTTCTTTAAGAAATTCTCACGCTTGCAGATTATGCAATCTCACAAACGCAATTCGATTGAGTTTTTTTTTTTTTTTTTTTTTTTTTTTTTGTTAATTGGAATTTATAACGTATACGATGTAGCTTAGTCGATGTTTCATTTATTTCTCAAGAGTGATCAATGATTACAAAAGCTTTCTGAAATCTGTTTTAACTATAAGTAACTATGTTTGCTGTGAGGGCTGATTCCCCTACACACATACCTTCAAGCAGAGTGTTAGAGATAAGCTATATCAATGTACCTGCTTCATGCATTCATTGGCAAGTGATTTTATTCTAATATATATATATATATATATATATATATATATATATATATATTAATTGAAAAAAATTTGGAGAAATTAATAACCTGCTTTTTATTTACATTTAATGATTGCAAATTTTAGATAAATTCTCTTGTAGAGTTTTTCCCCCCTGAATGTTACAATGCAATTGTGGCTTATAGTTTAACATTTTGCCATAAAGACTTATGGCTTTAAAGCTGGAAGCGCCTAAATACATCAGCAAGTTTTTCATGCTTACAGTCTGAGAGTGCCAAATTGCTTCTTCATTGGGTAACACTGTATTTTAATGCAGAATTCTAAAACCATAACCAGTAATACGAAGGAGGCTAAATTTGGTATCATTTGAAAGAGAAATCAATTGGCTTTTATATAAAAAATCAACTTGTAAAACTTTATTTTCAATGGTTTTTGAGATCTATCAGTTGTTATAACAATATATATTCAAATTTTGTAATAATTTGGTCAGGACTCGAGGGATTTAACAATTGAAATATCTTAAAGGCTGATAGGGTTAATTTGTCTACTTGAAGTCATGCATTTTGTGTGTTATATATTTTACTATATTTGGAAAATATAGTTCTTGTACTTTTAAAATGAATTTCTTTTTCCCAAATATGTTCAAAGATTATTGGATTTTTATTCATTTATCTCCCTAAATTTGAATACAATGGCCTTTTATATAATACTCTAATCATTGCATGATTAAATTTTACTTTTATAAATGCTTTCTTATCTACTTTCTTCACATTTACAATTTCTATCATTGTTTATAAAAATATACACAATGACACTATGAGCAGTGAATATCTGATATGAGATGTGTTTAATATTTTCATACTGTTGAATTTTGAGTTTTACTGTTCATTGGTACTTAGTAGAACTATAAATGGATTACTTCTATCACCTCCTTTTATTTCCAAGTGTTTTTTGATACTTCATACAAATGGAAGACTAAAATGCAGGAGTTCTTCCTTTCACTTTTGGGTGAAACAACCCAGGAAGAAGTAGCAACAAGAATTCAATTCACTAGTCTATAAAAGGCGACTGCAGGTACCTTCTTCCATATTATCTATTTTGTATCATAGATATATTTCAGCTGAAACTTACACAACTAAAAAACTCTAAAAGTTGATTTCTTTTTCATCTAGATAACTTAATTCATAAATTTATTCAAGTTTGAGATTGTATTTTTAAGAATTTTAATCTCTTACTTTAATACTTGAATTATCAAGTGGTGTGTATCTCATCTTATAAGAAATAAGAGACTGTAAAATATGTGTTTTTTAATAATTTTACAAGTTTATACTGAACCATTGAATTTGAATAGAATTTCTTCTTGTAGCAATTTGCATCAGATGGAAACAATTTTTGATGTCTGGGGAAATTAATACAACATTCACATTTTTTTTTCATGTGCTTAATTACAAGCTACAATATAATCTAATAGCTTCTAAAAAATTATGAAATCTTAATTGGTTTGATTTTCAAGTAATTAGCATTATTTTTAATTATAATTTCCTAGTATTAGTGAATGGGAAATGCATTGTGAATTATTTTTTAATATCCCAAAAGAATAACTTTATACTGAAGACAATACAAATTGTAATAGGGTGAAAGTGACCCTCCACTTGTTGAGGCATTTAACTCTCAAAAAAAATAAATAAAAGGTTTGAGGTAGCCATTTCAATGATTTATATGATAAGTTATGCGGAGATCCTATTTTGTGATGTGAACCTTGGTAGCTTTAATCTTGGCACTAAAGTTATGCAAGGATGGAAAAGCCTATTTACCTAAAATCATTACTTCCTTACAGAAAAACTTAACCACAAAATTTTACCCACAAAACTCTGGGCTGTCAACAAGTGAACACCTGGCTTCAATAATCTGTATTCAGTGCCAACAAATTTGTATAATTTAGTGAATAAATTTTCTTGTTGACATTGGGTGATTCTCAATATAAGTGAAGAAAGTGACTGGGTGGGGGAGGTGGAATTCAGCACTGAGAGAGAGGCAGACCATGGCTGTATTGCAACTACTACTATATAACCACATAATCAATTTCTGACTGAACAGAGAGACTAATAATACAAAACACATGTACAATACCTGCCATATAAACATTTACAAATCTAAGGCAGACACAATTTCTTTTTCTTTTCACTGTTAGATGGCAAATCATTTTACTTGGACTGCCAGAAATACATTTGGTTAGCTCAAGACTTTGAAATTAACTAATATTTCAATGGAATTTTGATCCCTAATGTAAATATCATAAATGAATCTATTGCTGAAAAGGTAGTGTTAAATACAGCAGTTTTTGTTGTTTTTCAAAGGAAATCCCAAGAACCTTTTCATATTTGTGTAATCCTTGCTTTACCTAAATCTTACTGGAAGACATTTTGATTAGAGCTGAGAGACTTCATTATTTGATAAATCAGAATGTATTATGGGGCAATACTTTGTTTTGATCTTGTTCAAATCCACCAGCAGGAAGCATACTTTCACTGCTAGTGACCTAAGTATTGCCTTAGCAAAATATCACAGTTGCCATTGATGACCAGAAAAACAATCTTCTGTTAACCACATTCTAATAGTTGGTGGTAAGGAGGAAAGGGTTATACAAACAAAAGTAAATATATTTTCTAAGGTATTTTCTCTTTCAGTCTGATCACCAGACATTTAGATAATTGTTTTTATTGTATAGTGTTAGTATCGGAAATTTTAGCACCTTTTTTTTTTTTTTTTTTTTTTTTGGTAAAAACATTAAAAAAAATCAGTTAATTAATTGAAAAATTAAAACCATCAATCTGCTCTGAATTGTAAAATAAAAAATGCAATAAAACTAAGATATTATTTAATGAGAGAAGCTTTTACTTGCTTTTATAAATAAGATATATTAAGGACACTGAAAAATTTTTTCCAATGAATTATGAATTTTTAGAATAATTTATTAAGTTTTAAACCTTAAAATTTTATATTAATTTCATTCCTTTTAGATAATATTAAGTAAAAACTATATTTACTAATCATAAATGAAAAAACTTAGTACAATTATTTTCTACGGATTTTTTAATAAAGTGAATTACATTCTGATAACAGGTTAAAAATGGTGCTAAAATCAACAATTTTAGCAATTTCAAAACAAAAACTTTCAATCAGTTTAAATTAATTTTGAAATACTAAAAGTAACATGTTTCAAATCAGATTAAACTTTAAACCATCTAATATTCCTCAAATAAAGTTTCAAAAAAGCATATTTTTTTTAAAAAGAGAATTACATTGTGCCGACAGATGGTTAAGAATGGCTTCAAAACAAAATCTCCTTCCAGTTAATTTAAATTAGTTTTGAAATACAGTAAAGTATTTTGCTTATTGGAAATATTAAATTTAGTCTATTAGCTTGAAATTAAAACTAAAATAAAAGTTTTAAGAAAGATTTTTAATTTTTACAAATTCATTTTAAACCTTAGGTATTGCAAATCTGTGGAGATATCTACTTTATAAAACACAATGCCAACAATAAAATGTACTCATCTGATATCATTACTAGTTTTGTTCCTTCTTTTATCAATTGAACAAATAGCATGAAAAACAAATTGATGTTTAGTGGCTAGCTGACTTTAGTGGACATTATTTGGTACATTCTTGTGACTATTAAATGGTGAAAGTATTTAAGGCTGGTGTCAATAGAAATATTCACTTCCCCCCCACCCTATTTGCAGCTCATTTGTGATATTTCTGTTGTTTGAGAACCATGAAAAGAATGTTTTACATTTATTTGTAAAAATTCTCTATAAAATAAATATATATACACACACACACACACACACACACAGTACTCTCAATTAACTTTTGAAATATGTTAATGTGTAAACATTATTATATAATAGTGATTAAATATTAAAAATTGATCTTAATGTCTGTAAGTGAAGTGGTTATATTTTTGTTTTTATAATTAAAATTTGTTTTCTCCTGTCACTTTTTAAGAAAATCTAAAAAAAAAAAAAAAAAAAAAGATTTAAGATACCTTTGGATTTTTGTCACTGATGAAAAATGATTTGTACTCTAGATTCAGATTTTCAAAATGTGTGTTGTTGGGCACTAATGAATTATTAGTAAAAAATTCAATTTGCTGCTAGCAATGAGGATAGTTAAGTGGAAGGTGACCAAAATTCTTTTGGTTAATGCTTCTCCTCTTTGTTTTTTTTTGTTTTCTCTTCACTACCAAACTTGATAAAACTTGCACTGTCAGCTACATTAGAATGTTGGGAGGTTTTATTATTACTTTCTTAAACTTAAAAGCTGGTTTATTTGACTGAGTGTCACTAGATGATTTCCCACCCTATATAACTACCCTAGATTGCAGTAAACATGATCTAGGTTTTGAGGTGACCTAAAATATTAGTTTGTTCTTCACTACCTAAGAGACAGGCATGTAGATCAGAAGTGTTGGTAGGGGATGCAGTTTTTTCAGATAGAAGCATCAGATGACACTAGGGGTTTATTATGGCTTGAGGGACTATTGTATAAACACAAATGTTGCTTTTCAGTGTACAACTTAGAAAAAACAAAAACTGAAATAATTTATTACATTTTAAAATAATAGAAATGATACTTATTTGTATCTTGGTAAAATTTTCATTCTTCATTAAAATGATTCACAGTAAATAATTTATGCTCATTGTAATTGTTTATATAAAAACCAATTGAAACTCAAAAAGTTTTCCTTTATATTAACTCATTTTACAAAGATGGAATGTTTTTGTATCTTTAAATGTTTCAGATTAGGGAAAATAGACATAAGAATTACTAAAATAAAATAAGCACTTTCTATTGTAATAGTGAAAACATTTATTTTGATGTAGTGGCTTTTTTCTCCATTCTTTTTTCTGTTTTTTCTCCCCCTCTTTCTGTTCTTGCTTTTTCTCCCCCTCTTTCTGTACTTGCTTTTTCTCCCCCTCTTTCTGTACTTGCTTTTTCTCCCCTCTTTCTGTGCCTTTTTCTCCCCTCTTTCTGTACTTGCTTTTTCTCCCCCTCTTTCTGTACTTGCTTTTTCTCCCCCTCTTTCTGTACTTGCTTTTTCTCCCCCTCTTTCTGTACTTGCTTTTTCTCCCCTCTTTCTGTACTTGCTTTTCTTTCCCTTGCTTTTCCCCCTGTACATGACTTTTTTTCTCCCCCTCTTTCTGTACATGATTTTTCCCCCCTCTTTTCTTGTACTTGCTTTCTTTTGCTTTTCTCCCCTCTTTCTTTTCTTTCTCCCCCCTTTTTTTTCTGTTTTATGTTGTTTACAGTTTTTTTTTTATTTTTCTGTTTTATGTTGTTTACAGTTTTTTTTTTATTTTTCTGTTTTTCTTCTGTTTCTATTCTTTTTATTTTTCTGTTTTAAGTTGTGTTTTGTGTTATTTTTATTCTTCCTTTTCCTTTTTTGTTTTTTTTGTTAATTGCTTAAAGCTAAAGATCAGTGGTGAAAATATAAATTGATCTTCAAAGTTTTATTGATTCCTCAATCTTTCTTCCTTCAGAAAAGATTAATGTTATTGAAGTATTGTTTTAAACTTAATGCAATGTATTTTGTAAGATAGCTATTGGTTTTTATTCTTGACTAGTCTGCATTAAATATATAAATTCTTTGAAATTTTTGTCTGAATTTCACTGATGAGAAGTGAGTCTAACAAAATAATGTAATTCTTTTTATATGTTGCCTAATAATTTTAATATTATTATTTAAATATAAATGTTTACCTGCAATTTGCTGAAACTTAAAATACTCATTACTTTTTATATCTTGGTTAGTTTTGCATTTTTGAGTTGTATAATATTTCTATCAATTTAGGTCCATTGTAATTTTGGATTTGTTTCATTTTTGTGTGTTTTCCAGTTATCTCATCGTTGTACACTAACCTATTTGATGTAAATTCACTTTCTTGGTTGCTATGGCTACAATGTTTCATCCTTTGTATTCTCTAGCCTTGTAAACATCTGGGAATTTTTAAGTTAATCCTTTATTTGATCCACATGGATAAATTTATTCTCTTATTAATGTCCATACTAGGGAGTATCTCTTATCATTTAATTCTTCTTCATGATTCTTCTTCTTCTTTTTTGGGGGTGGGGGCTTGTTTTGCTGAATCATAATATATGATTTTCACTGCTTTTACCAGAATTTGAACTGGTGACCATCTTCTTGGCAGTTGACAAATATGATTAACATCTGAAGAAAGCCAGATAGTACAATGCCCAAAATTGTGACTATAACAACCAAGATGAAAATTAGAAAATCCCTTATGGAATTTTGTAATGATTTATTAACAATTAAAAAGTTTTGTTTTTTTTTTTTATGAAGATAAATGAAAGTTTGTTACCCACAATCTCATTTAATCTTTTTTTTTTTTCTTAAATAATTGCTGCTGGAGTAATCTGATTTACTGCTGACTCTATAGAAAATATGAGAGGATGTTAATTATAGAAAAATTAGTGATTGTAGCAGACTTAATCAACAAGCTTTTGATAAACATTGTCTTCTAAATATTTTTGACATGAAGACAATCTGACAATCAAAAATATTGGTAAAAATTGTTGAATATATATATATATATATATATATATATATATATATATATATCCTATATATATTGTTTTACAAAGTTTTCATATTGATGATGTAACTCTATGATAATTGTAAAGATTTTTTTTTATGAAAATTTGTATTGCACCTTTTTTTTTTCTTTTTCTTTTTTTTTTTTTTTTTTTTTTTTTTTATGAATCTAAAGCTTTGCCTAAAATTTCAGTCAGCAACAAACAAAAGTATGTATTTAGTGGGCCATTTTTAAAATGAACACAAAATTACTTTTAATTAATGAAAAAAAATTATTTTCAGTTTGATCTTCTTTTTTTCTTTTTCTTTTTCTTTTTTTTTTAAATATTATTCCAAAAGGTTCATTGCATGGTTTTTATGCTTTTAAAATATATTTTCTGGTAATTTTTCACTATGCTGTAATTTTAATAATAGCTCATTTAATGTCTTTTATTTTTATTAACTCTTTGTTTGAATTTCTTTTGAAATTGATATTGCATCTATTTTGAAGGTTTTGGTTTGGGATTTGGCTTTTGACAAATGGAAATCTGATGTAACTTTTCATATTGATTGATAACATTTTTTACTATGTAAGTATTAAATTTATTTATTTTGTAACTCTACTTTGTATATCAGCAAATATAAGAGGATCATTGCTCTCCATAGCTTCCATTCTTGAGAAATCTCTCCTTTCTTTCCCCATATTTAGTTTTTATTTGGAAAATAAAAAAAAAATCAAGTCTGGTATTAAATGAACTCCTTTTTTTTTTCCTAAAAAGAAAACTAGTTTGTGCAAAACAGCTGCTGGAGAATGATTCTATAAAGTTTTGAGTTTGAATATCCACTTTTTCCTAACAATATATGTAAGATATTGAATCTTAATCTGGAATATTTACAAATCTTCTTTCAAAAATATGATGCTTTAATTTAATCCTACATTCATTAATTGGTAAATTCATTCAATTTTGAACCAATAATTCTGCAATGTAAAATTATCTATAAATAGAAACAACAATATATATGTAGGGACACTGATTTTCCATTTAAAATTTTCCTTAATTTTGTTTCCACTTTTTGTGAAATTCCATTTTTATAATATTCCCTAAGAAAATTGCATTAAAATATGTTACAATTATTATTATTATTAAGACTGAAAACAAAAACAAAATTTAGAGTTTTATTATATAAATAGTAGATATCTTCGGTAAATTTTTTTTTTTTTTTTTTTTTAATTTTAAAATCCAAATCAAGAAATGAATTGTAACATGACATGACCAGACAATAAAACAAAGGAATATGGCAGTGCATAATTATCTTGGAGGTAGAACTTTTAATCAGAGATTCCTTCTTTAAGAACAAATATTCAGATTGTTAAGCATCTAAAAAGTAACTTTTTTTTTTTTTTAAAGGACTTAGATTCAGTTGATTATAATTATTGATTCACAGTGTTAAAATCAACACAAAAATCACAAAAAATGAAAGCAAATAACTTCAATCTCAATAATAAATATCTGAGGAAGTAAAAAAAGTTTGACTAAAATTTTACAAAATTATACTCAAACTAATCATTAACAAAAACTAAAAAAAAAAAAATTAATTCAAATTGTGTTGCATAAAAAATTATCTCAAGTTGAAATATCAATACTGCTCGATTTTAAGACTAAATATTTCCCAAATTGAGAAATTGACAATCTTCAAATCTCTTCTCTAAATCTCCATTGTAAGCTACTTAGTTTTCTCTGGCATAAGACTTTCACATTGATTATTGAGTACATGTTTATACTGAGAAAATGAACATTCAGCATCTACATTGGTAACAGGCATTCATATGACCTTATTGACAATTTGTTCCAAAAGAGGAAATTTGCTCTTATTTGCATCCCATTATACTGGTATGTTAAGAGTCTTTATAAGTCATTTTGGTAATTCCCATAAATTTGGAATTCAAGAAAATTAGTGGAAGGATCTTGCAAGACTATCAATATCATGGCGGCTTATGCAGGGCATTTGTCTCGGATCAAACACACAAATTACCTTGTAAAAGTTATACACATAGTGGGCATCCAGGTATTCAGTTTGGAAAAAGATGTACTGAAAATCTTGAAATGACCCTCTCCCTCTCTGTGTTTTCTACTTCAGACAGAAAACAGTCAGTTTCTAGGCCAAATGTTGATTTTGATATACCAGTATGCAAATACTGTTTTACACCCTCCATGTTTTATACATCACATGTAAATGGAGACTTAGTCTCATCTAAGCTTTTCTAAGTTGTTATTAAATGGATGCTGTTCTCATAAAATGCAAATTTAGGCACAAATTATGGTAGGATACATGATGTAGTTGACCATCTACTAATTCTAGAATCCTGTCTACTACAAGGCCATGTCTCTTTTTCTTGCTTAATCCTTCATAAATCTGTACATAGGATGAGTGATATTTGGCTGAATTAAACCAGGAATTTCATCTGGTTTCAATATTGACACTAGTTATAACTTGGATGCATGCCTGACTTAGAGTTAGTTTGATGTTTGCATTTTGTCAGGGTTACAACATCAATAAGAAATCACTCCCCACAAATGCTTGCAATTACATTCCAAATGCTGTGATCATGACAGTTGTTTTGTCTGCCATGATGCTAACAGATTGATTAACAAGCTTGGTTTTCAGCACAGCAAAGTGACAAGCAAACAATGTGGGCAGATGAAGTTGCCTAACACAATTGTCACTTGGAATAGCACCACCTTCCTTGTAATGCTTTAATAATATCAATGGCCTCATTTTGTCTTTTGTGTGCATTTTCAAAAAATCAAAGACAAAATCTTCCTGTACTTCCTTTTTAGAATTCAACAAAGTTGTGATTGTCTTTTGTTTCAGTTGATTTTTTTTTTTTTAGTGATCTTTGATTGTGTCAGTCCTAAAAAAAAAAAATGTCAACTCTAAAAGAGAATATACAAAATAAGACATTTTTTATCTGCCTGAAAATCAAGAAATTGTTCTACTCTGACTTTTGCAAAAGTTTTAGATACCGGTGTCTTTTTTCTTTTTGTCTTTTTTTCTTTTTTTCTTTTCAAATGCTGTTTGAAAAAACAACTTTTTTTTCTTTATTTTATAAATTGTTTAGGTGATTAGTCTCTTAGTCTCTGATAGCATTTGCTTTTGTTTTTTTTCCCATCAGAAAACTATAAAATAAATTTTTTACTAATTGACAGTTCATTAGTTTTTAAGTCTACATTCATTTCTTTCACATCTGTTTGACTTTCACAAAATTTACAAGATTCTAAACAACTTGTAACTTTATATTATTTGTTAAACTTATTGCTTTGATCTTTGTACCCCTGACCCCTTCCAATTTCTACCTCAACACTATTTGTCTATCCTCCCACTTACACGTTAGCAATGGTCCCAAGCGCTACTACTCCATCAGGTTTGATAGTTTCTTAGAAAAATAAAAAAATATTTAAAAATAGACTAGTTAACATTTTTCTCAGAAAATCGGTAACCCACTTTTTTTAAATGTAAAAATTTAATTTTTTTTTATGTCTTAAAACTAAAAATAAATTTTTAAGAAAACGACTACATTATGTTTGTAAAAAATTGCAGACAGTTATTTTAGTTTTGAAAGAATTTAAAAGAAAAAAAGTAATTTAAAAAAAATCAAATTAATGTTATTTATGTTTGAATATTACAAAAAAAAAGATTCATTTTCAGTAGGTACCTCCATGAAATCACAAAAAAAAAAAGAGCATATCATGATGAAAAAGACACCAAACTTGATGAAAACAATTTTGTCAAAATGTTTTTTATTAAGAGGAAAGAACAAAGCATTTTTTAATTTTTAAAATTTTTATTAAAAAATAATAAAACGTTTCTAATTGTATCAGTGTAGGTATCTCTAAAAAAAATTGCTAAAAAAGAGCATAGCATGATGAAAGAGGGTTTTTAAGGAAAACTATCAGCTCTAAATTGTAACATATAAAACTCAATAAAACAAAGATATATAATTTCAAATGCTTTTACTTTTTATGAATATGGATAATATTGTCTGAAAGCAAAAAACTTTTTCGATGAAAAATGAATTTTTAAAAACATTTTTTTTAAAACATTTGTTATTTTATTATTTTTACATTAAAGTTGTTGAATATTCTAAAATTAATGAAAGCCATGTACAGTTTAGTCAATGATATTATTAAGTAGATCTATTTTTACAGATTATAAATTGTAAAGCTTATTACAATCAACAGATCAGTGTATTAAAAATCCAATTTTGCATGGTTTTTGTGTCCACAAAACAGCTGTAATTCAAATGCATGGAAGACTGTACATGAAAAAAAAAAGTCCCATTATTTGAGTTACTATATGAATTGTTCCCCTCCGTTACAACCTTTATTTTTGCGAATTGTTCATGTGAAACATGTGGAGAAGTTAATTTGATTTTTCAATTTCAACTAAGAATGCTACCTATCTTATGAAATTTATATGATCCTATTTTTATATTATCTCAGTAATGACATTTTTCCATAAATGAAATATCAAAATTAATAATAAAGTTAATGAAAATACAAATAACACAGTAAAATGTAATAAATGTACATAAAATTATAGTATTTTATGTACACTTCTGATAAAATTTCATAAGGAAGCTACCTATAAATTAATTAGATACCTTTCTTAAGAAATTTTATCTCGCTCTCAACAGTCTTATTTTAATTTTTTTATAATATATTTTCCATAAAACATTGTTAATGTAAAGGTGAAAGCTAATTAGAAAAAAAAGAAAAACAAAAAAAATGAGAGCGCTGAAAGTTTTCCTTAAAAATAACAAGGTAAATAATTGGTTCACTTAAATCTAAATAATTATGTCACTTCTGTCCTTCCGTATCATAACTTTCCCTCACGTAAGCTGTCAATACGTGATGAAATCATCACTTGTCACTTGTCAAATGATACCAAATATTAAGACCTTTGTCTTATTTTTAAACTACATTTTTTTTGGCACATGATTGACATTCTGTTAATTTTGCTGACTCAACAACAAAAAAAAATTGACTAAAATTTTGGATGTGCTAGGAATGTTAAAAAAAAAAAAATACCCCAAAATACTTTGATCTTTCCTCTTGATAATAACATAAACATTTAGACAGTAAACAATTATTTTTATCAACTTTAAGGCCCTCTTTCATCATGCTATGCCCCTTTTTTAGGAAATTTTTTAGAGGTACCTACATTTCAGATTCACAATTCAATGATCACAGAAAATTGCTCCCCCTAGATATGCCAAATCATACTTCTGTTTCATAAAAGACAAATATTCTATTGCTTTCATTTCATATATAAGCTGGCAGCAGAAGTGTTTTGAGAGGGCTTTTTATTATTCTTTATTGTTAGTAGTTACAATGTACATTATAGGACTAAATAAGCAATGTAAAGGATTTTGAATACATGAGGATACTGTTTTAATTTTTCTTTCATTAAAATATGATTATAATTGGAACTAATTTTAGAGGAATTTATTAAAATATATTTTGTGTTTACTGATTGGTAACTTGTTCTAATTGAATTTAAGTAATTGTAAATTCAGATTGTATAAATTCAATGATTGGAGAAAGAAAACTTGGAACATATTGATGCAAAATAGTTATTTTCTTGTCAAAGACTTTGCTTGAACTGTTTAATTGATGTTTACTGAAATGTTAGTTTTCTTAGATTCATTCATAAGAAACTTAAAAATAATTCAATTCTGAATTTGCTCTTTAAATTCTAAAACAAAATCTTACATTCAATGCAATTTTCATTAGTAATTACAAAATTCTCTATTTACTTAAATGGCAGAATATCCTCTCTTGGATCTTATTAATATTAATCAGTATTTCTTAATAAAACAAAAGGAAAAGTTGAAAATAATAACTGATAAAATTCTTAACTGTCTAGTGATTAAAATTTCATTAATTCTGCACACATTTTCATTATGTTTTATTTAATTTTAAGAAAATATTAATGTATGCAAATATGCTACCTATGAAATATAAAATATAGAAGCAATTTTCTTATGCAGTCTTCTAGAAAGATTTGTTTAAAATTTCTAATTCACTTTCTACCTTCTGATATACTTTTTTGTAATATATTTGAACCATAGAATTTATGATGTAACCACTTAACATGTTACAAATGTTATGTTAGTCTAATAGCAGTTACTATAGTTGTTTTGTCCAAGTTCATTGATAAAAGTCACTCTTCAAAGATCTAGAGACTATTTTGGGATAGTCTCTTAGAATTCTTTTCATTGGTCCAGTTGTTTTTGCTGATGCAAGCAGAAATATACTCTCTTGTCTTATTCAGATTTGTAATGTACAAAAAGACACTTGTTTACTTACACATGTTCTTGGTGAGATACAAAAATAGAATATTGTTTTTAAAGCATGATGCAGATATACAAAAAAAAACACTTTTTAGGGCTACATGATTCGATTTGTATGGATGTTGTGTATTTTCTATTTGTGACAAGTAGGCAGTATTCATTCTCAAGTTAAAAGAAAAGATTCAAATATTGATTTTCAAGACAAGTAGACTCTTATCCACTTGGAATATTTGTATAACAATCTTCTTACTCTCTCTCATTTGACATGTTGCAGACTATAGCTTAGTAAATATCTATAGAAAGTTTAGCATGATTGGAATCTTTATTATAAACTACATATGATTTTTTTAGTAGAAATGGTTGTCTTCATTGAATACACTCCTAGAAATTATACCAACACCATAAATTAATAAAATAATAGTAGAATTTGTTTTTAAATTCAAATTTTTATTAAATATTTCCATTTTGAAACATTTTTCTGCATAGTTGTAAATTCTAATTTTTATTCTTCATTTTAGGAGACTTCTTTATTATTTTTATTTTTTTTTAATATCTAAATTAATATAAAATTATGAAAACAGTACAAAGTTCAAAAGATTTTATTAACAAGACATTATCAAAAAGTTAATATTTTCTAGCTGCACCTTTTTTGTCTTTGAAACCTGAAGGTTAGGATATGTTACCAAGTTTACCAATGTAGACTTCACAGATTGAGAGATTTTCTCCCCTGAATCTGATAACCTGTTTTATCTCTTCAAAAGTGAAAAACTGGGTGTTGTCTGTGTACTCATCTCTTGTCATCATTCTCCAAATATTTTCTACAGGACTGGTATTCAGAGACAAGGTAGGCTACTTTGTTACAAATGGAAAGTGATCACTGACATACAAAATTTTACAGAATGGCAACTTGTATTAGTTTGCTGAAAGACCACTTTCTCATCTATAGTTACTTCTAAAGAAATGTAATACCTAAGGTTTAAAGTGAATTTTTAGAAATGAAAAACTTTTCTTAACACTTTCATTTTACTTTTAATTTTTAATTTCAAGCTAATACATTCAATTCAAAATTTCCAATAAGAAAAAATATTTTGCTGTATTTCAAAACATTTAAATTGATTGGAAATATATTTTTTTAATTGCTAAAAATGTTTGATCTTAGCCATTTACAATTCTCACACCACAATGTAATTTTATATTAAAAAATCTTACAAAAATCAAATGTACTTTTCTGAAACTTTATTTGAGGAATATTAGCTTATTTAAAGTTTAATCAATCTGATTTGAAACATTTATTACTTACTTTTAGTTTCAAATATCGCAGAAATGCATTTTTTAACATGGGGGTAGGTGTTTATTTAAGGTGTTGACAACCAGAAGTTTATCTAATTTTTCTCTACAGCTGACATATCTGTGAGTTCCTTTTTTATACAATTTTTAACAACTCAGTAACCTAAAATATTCTCCCTAATCTAATGTTTTATTGATGTCTAGGTAATTTGGATTTAAATTTAATGACCACTCTTATTTTCTGATAATTTGTATGGACACTATTCACAAAAATCTACACATTTAGACACACACACACACGCAGATTATTTTTGAAATATTGTCGCAGAATTACAGTAAGCTTTTCCATTTATGTTTACTAAATATAGTTTTTACTTAATAACAATATCGCCTAACTCGTGCAAGGTAATACAAAATTTTAAGATTTAAAATTTTATAAATTATTTTGATTAAAATTTTTTAAAAAATGAAAACAATTCTTGTTAAAAATTCATTATTCATCAAAAAAAAATTTTTTTTACATAATATATTTTATACATAAAAGCAATTAAAATCTTTTCTAATTAAATGTCTTAGTTTTATTGCACAATTCTGAGGATCTTGTTTTACAAAAAAAAAAAAAAATTGATGATTTAAATTCTCCAAGGAGTTTTGCATATAACTAATAGAAACATTAAGCGGTACAAAAATGAATTTCTCAAAATTTCATAAAATTAAGTGGGAGCAGGTAAGAATTGTATTAAAAAAAAAATGTTTTTATGAAGATTTTCTATTAACAAAAAAAAACAATAATAATAATAATAATTTCTAAAATAATTTAATTCATTTGTGAATAAGTTCTGAAAGTTTCATTAAAATCTAACAATTATCTGATTTTTGCAAGAATTGCCAAATCATAACTCAATGTGTTTTCACTAAGAGAATGACACTGAAATTTCCTATACTAATCTTTGTGCTCCTGCTGACTTGAAGTTTTAACCAAAATTTCAAACCTTCTAAAAAAGATTAAAAAATATAATTTAATAAAAATAAAAATCCGTTAGTCTTTCCTTTTTAATAAAAAAGATTTTGATAATAAAACCTTGTTTTTATTAAGTTTGAGTCATTTTTTCATAATGGTATGCTAATTTTTCGGTGAATCTTTGGAGGTACCTATATTAGTAGTTTTGGAATTCATACTGTGTTCTAACATCTCTTGGTACTTGAGTGTCATCAAAGTTCTAAGAACAATCGGATAGCATAGCCTATAAAGGCAGCCCAGACTATAAGTCCTCCATAACCAAACCTATAAGAAACAATTTACAATGTTTCTTGTCAAAGATCTTTCCATTAAAAAAAAAACTGTACAGTCCCATTAAGATTGAAGTGTTTTTCATGTGTCCACATCACATTTTACAGATCAAGGTACTTTTCGAGAATTATCTCTGCCCACTAGCATCTGGCTTCATTGTGATGTTTATGCAAATATTGTTTCAGCTTTGCTCACGTCGGTACTGCATGAGAGTTACCGGACAAGATGTTACAAGTGGAAGTTTTTGATATTTGCTCAACCTGGATTATTGTTTGTGCAATTTTCCCAAATGGCTTTGGATGAATTTTCTATAGCATCTCTTTGTTTGGTCCACTCAGAAATTTCTTGCCACTTCATTTCTATGATTTACCATAAATATCACATATCTCAAAAAGTTGCAGATCACAGTCAAGATTTTTTTTAAATTTTATAGAATCTATCTATACAGCATTGGTAGACATCTTGGAATAGTATGATCATCACACAATTTTGCTATAAGTAAGACTTTTTATTCTGATGTAAGCAAGAAATTTTTCAGTATTTTCAAAGAATCTTTTAAGCAACTCTTCAGCTTTAGAATTAAAGCATTAAATTCACAAATGTTAATTGCTGGACAATAGGAAATGAAATTAAATTACAAAATTGAACTCATTTGATCACAGAATAAAACAATTTAGAACTGTATTTACTGTAGATACTGCCACTTTTTCACTGAAAAAACAGCATAGCATGATCAGCATGATAAAAAAAAAAAAGGCCCAAAACTTAAAAACAATGTTTTATTATCAGAATGTTGGTTATTATTAAGAGGAAAAATCAAAGTATTTTTTTTTTTTTTAATCCTTTCTAGCATGTTTGAAATTTGGATTAAAATTATTTTTCTCTCTCTCTCTCTCTCCTCATACCAATGGTGTAACAAAGCTGACAATGAAAATTTTAGGTCCTTTTTTTTGGTAAAATAACATTAATTTGAAAATTCTTACAAAATAATTGTCAGATTTTAATCAAACTTTCAGGATTTATTCATAAATGAATTAAATTATTTTTGAAATTATTATTTTTAGAAAATCTTGTTTAAAAAAAAATTGCCATCTGTCTCTCTGTCTCTGTCTCTGTCTGTCTCTCTCTCTCTCTCTCTCCCCACCCTTAATTTCATGAAATTTCATCATTTTTTTTTTGTTTTATTAGTTAAAAACAGGACTCCTTGGAGAATGCAAATCATTCATTTTACTCCCCCCCTTTTTAAACTTTTACTCTTTTTACTGAAAATATGCTTTGAATTGTAAAATAAAAATGCAATAAAACTATGACATTATTTATTAGCTAAGTTTTTAATTACTTTTATAAATAATATATATTAGGCCATTATAGTCTTTAAAAAAATTTTTTTCAATGAATAATGATTTTTTTTTTTTTTGATTACAAGAATTGTTTTCATTCTTTTTTTTATTATAATAATTTATAAGATTTCAAAACTCTTTTAAAAAAATCTCCAAAGCTTTGATCACATTAGGTGAGATTGCTATTAAGTGAAAACTATATTTACTAATCAAAAATTGAAAAGCTTAGTACAAATTTAATATTACTGAGAACTTAAAAATTATATAATAAAAGGGGGTTCATCCATCACTTTCTTAAATTATGTTTTTAACAGGTAAAATCTCCTTAAAATAACAATAAGATTGCTAACATCTTTATCAGCACTTGTCATCACACTCATCAATCACATAGCAAGTATGTAATCACTGCTACTGTTTTAAAAATCCATTTCTGTGTTATTTTAAACTTTAATATTTGTTTCAAATCGTATTAATTATACTTTTAAATCAGCTAATATTCCTCAAAGTTTCAGAAACATATTTTATTTTAGGAAGATTTTTTTAATAAAGAAAATTACATTGCAATGACAGATGGCTAAAAAAGGGGGCATTAATCAGTTATTTTTAGCCAAAAAAAGGAAATCGATTCCAATATAATTTTTATTTGAAATATGCTACGGAGAAATAGTAAATTTAATCCTTTAGCTTGTTCTTTCTGATAACCAACTTTCTTGAAAACTATTCTTTCTATAAGACCAGTGGCGAATATGTCTTTATTCAAACTACATGGCTTATTGACTTTGGTGTTTTTCTTTTCAAAACCCATTTACTACAAAATTATTTGTGCAAGAAATTACATCAGTCTAATAAGCTCTTTATGTAAACAACTTAAACTCAAGGATTTTTAGGGACTTTTTTTTTTTTTTTTTTTTTTATTAACCCAATTAAGTAATTTATTACTTATCATTTTGCTCAACTTGGTGAGTGTAGTAGGTGGATACAAGTTAATATTTGGGTTTGGTTCATTAAGAACTCTTCAGGCCGTTTAAGTTCTCAAGCTTAATTAATTTTTCTACATTTAATTCTAATAATCATTGAACACAAGCTTTCTTTCACGTTTTTCTGTAATTCTATACTATAAAACTGGGCCTTCTCTACATATAACTTAATTCTGTTTATTATCTGCTATCAAGCCTGCTTGGGGCTCTATTCACCCTACATGAGTGGATTACCACCCACCTCATCAAATCTAATTCAACAAGAAATCTATCATTTTTGCAATGTCTTTATAATTTCTACATGGAATTTACTAAAATGGATGAGAGATTAAGAATATCAATCTACTTTCCTTAAATTAATTATCACCAAAAAAAAAAAAAACAGGCTAAATTTATCTATTTTCTGCTACTGCTTTGATTATTAGTGACTTTTGTAATAATTATAACTTTTTGTTTCTACTCTTTCACTTCAGTTATAGAATTTTGTCAGTTAAGATAAACAATAATAAGTGAATCCATTTTTAGATTCAATTCAGATTTTGTTTTTCATCTTTTCTTATGTTTGACATTCTGGAAGGATAACACATTTTGTTGAAGCTCCAAAAGAATGAACATATTTTAATTAAAAAATGTAAATATTGCTTCTTTTCTTTTTTTTCTCTAAGTAATATAATAATTTAATATAATTTGTAATTGTTATTTATTTCATTTATTTATTTGAAGTTATATATGCATTGTTTATTAGTATTTCTTTCAACTTTTTCAACAGTTACTAGGTTTTTCTGTATTAGTGTTTATTTGTTTTTGTACAACTAATCTGAAAATCATTTCTTATTTTTACTTTCTGTTTTTGCTTACCTAAAATTATATTTATCAACTTTGTATTTTTTACAATCGTTCATTTTTTTATTACTAAATAGTTTGGGTGTTAGTATTGTCAAAAAGCCAGTACAAATAATTTTATTGTATGTTAAAAATAATAACTAGATAATCTCCAAGTATTTTAGGCTTAAATCCTGATAATTTCATTTTGTTATCTACTATTTTTTTCTAAAATTAAAGAAACTTTTCAATATTTGCATTTATGTACTATTTCGTAACTTGTCTTGCTTTTTAGTATTTTTGTTTACCTATTTTATATATTTAGAAAACTTCTTTTTTTTCTTTTTTTAATCTTGTAAAACATATGATGTATGTAAATGTATATATCTATACATTATGTTTTGAGGGGTGTCATATATGCATAGTGGGGACAAGATTCCATTGTCTATAAAAAGCTTCGATGACATGCATCTCAAATAGCCTCAGAAAACTGGCACCTCAATACCAGCTGCTTTGGCTAGATGGAACTTGACCATCCAGGAAGGAAAACCCTGGTTTTAAATTTCCACTGCTTTGCAGTCGTATCCAAAACAGAGAAAAGGCTATGGAAATAAAGCCAGACAGAAAACCCGTAGTGGAGCCTTGAAGGTGGTTGGCTATCAACACTGACAACTTTCAGGCAACTTCTACAGTCAAATTGTCCCCAAATTCCTTTAGATCTTGTCACTACAGCCGAGAGGGGTTTCTGTAGTCGGCATAATGCATGGTCTCCATAGACCATCACCAATCTAGTAGAAGGAAAATTCAAAATTCAAGCTACCTGTTGCCTTCTAGGCCTTTCCTCTTTAACTTCTGAGAGGAGGAGGGGGTAGGGTAACCTCAACATCTCCGGTGCAAAAGGAACCACTAAGTCATTGTACTATTCTGCCTTGAATGTCACCATGAAGTACAATTGTAAGATGGAAGGGAGTGGTGACCACAGTAGTGCAAAATGCACTAAATGAATGAATGATATGTAAATTTAAGTTTATACAAATATGATTTTCTCAATTCAGATATATTAAAATATTTATTAGAATGGCTATCAGTTTTCAAAATACACAATTGCAATTATTTTCTTAATTCATCTGCCTTTTTATGAATGTTTAAATAAATACTAATAAAATGAGTTGTTAATGACTCAAGCCTTTCTGACTTCACTTTCCTGAAAGTGAATGATTTATTGATTCTGTTATGGGGATCAGAGTACGTACCACTGACTGAATCAATAAAAATAGCATTCATATTAAATCTTAGTTGAATTTGAAGATTGATGTTTAGCTGTACATTTTAGGTGATTTTTACATGAGATAATTTGATGTTGCTGTAAAAGCATCCATATTCAGTCATTCAATACTTGGATTTTCTTTTAGCTTTCTCTGATCTTATGCCATCTTTCAGCTAAATTGTGTATTCTATCATAAACTAACAATTCTAGTTTTGATTTTAAAATTTTGAATATCTTGTAAGCACTAATCAGTGAAAGTCTGACAAGTTTGCAAAATGTGTCCATTTCACATCCTATCTACATTGTTTTCTATATCAGATTTGCTACACAAGGACAGGCATTATCATACAGAAAAGGATCATCTGTTAATTTACTTGTCCAGAAAAAAGGTCTTCTCTTATTAAATGAGTCAATTGTGTTAGTTTGTTCAGATTCTAGCAATTCACATTTCTGTTGAGATGTTGGAAACTGTCCTGGACTTTGCCACAATTCATTTGCAATTCTTGTAATAAATCCTTTCTTCATGTCTCATGCAAAAAGTGAAAATCAATTATTTAACACTAATATTCTTTTCCGTTCATGTGAAATCCATATTCTTAAATATTTTTTTCATTTTTTGCATCAACCAAATGAAAAAATGCTAACAGAATAAAGGCCTTAAAAGATAATTGGAAGTTCAGTTCTTGATCTATAGATGCATCCACTTATTTCAGCATTAAAATAAAAAATCTTTTGGATTTCATCTAAATGACAAAAGTTCATATTTATTTCATGTTCATATATTTGAAAATACTGACAAATGAGAGAGGGTTTTTTTCCCCCCTGAATTTGTAGTAACAATTAAATTTAAAGATCTCATTAATTGATCCTATCATTTTGTTCATGATTGTTCACCACAAACCACACACAATGTATTATGGTACTGAAACCTTTTTTTCTGCTTTTCTTTTTATTAATTTTCATATTTCTATAAATGTCTTTATTCTAAAATGGCTCCAACTACAATATCAGAATAATGTAATCTGTCTAGACATAAATTACTTTGCTGTTTATGTAACCCAATGATTCATATATATATATATATATATATTTAGGTACCTACACTAATTTTTGATACCTAAGTTTTAAAATGAATTTTAAAAAATGAAAAGGCATTCTTGGAGCTTTCTTTTTAGCATTAATTGAAAGCTAAATGGTTAAATTTACTATTTCCATTAAGCAAAATACTCTGGTGTATGTCAAATAGAAATTATATTGACTGGAATCCCAACTTTTTTGTTGCTTTCAGAAAATCATTTAAAATCAGACGTTTTTGACACATTTGCAAACAAAAGTTAATTCTCAGTTTTAAAAATCTTCCAAAAATAAAATATACTTTTCTGAAATTTTGAAGAATATTAGCTGATTTAAAGTATAATTAATATGATTTGAAAAAATATTTACTTTAAGTTGAAAATAACAGAAAAATGGATTTTTAAAACAAACAGTAATGGTGATTTATGTGCTTTTCATCACCCATCAATCACTTAAAAAGTGCTGGTTGGTATTGACAGATTTATCTGTTGCTCTACAAAGACTTTATCTGTTAAAACATAATTTAAGAAAATGTTGGGTGAGCGTTTTTTCTTTTCTTTTTTTTAATTTAATTTTAAAGTATTCAGTAATCTTAAAAATGTTAGAAAATATTCTCCGTAATCTAATTTAAGGAATGTTGACTTTAAATTTACTATAGTCATCATTCTTATTTTCTGATAATGTCATGTATGGTTGGCCATATTTTCAAACCTTACATCATAATTTATATACATAAAAAATTAAAAATAATTTTATTTTTAAAATAATGGTGCATTTTATTAAGCTTTACAATTTTTGTTTCATAAATATAGTTTTTACTTACAAACAAGATCACCTAAAATACATACAATAATGCAGAATTTTAAACAATTTATATATTATAAATTATTATAATTAAAAATTTAAAAACATGAAAATAATTCTTGTAAAAATTCTTTATTCATCAAAAAACGTTTTTTCTTAAGACAATGTCCTTAATAAATCATATTTCTAAAAGTAATTAAAAACTTTTCTAATTAAATAATGCCATAGTTTTATTGCATTTATTATTTTATAATCCAGAACAGATTTTCAGGAAATGAGTATGGGTGGGATGATTTACATTCTCCAAGGAGTCTAAAAACAAAATATTTTAAAATAATTTCAATTTAGAATAGGTCCCGAAAGTTTCATTAAAAACCTACAATTATTTGATTTTTGCAAGAATTTCGAAATCAGTGTGTTTTGAAAAGTTTAAACCTGAAGAAAAAAACACTAAAACAATTAATTTGATTTTAAAAATTACTTAGACCAATTAAAAAATACATTTTAAAAAAAAAAAAAAAAAAACTTGAATTTTAACCAAATTTCAAAGGGAGTAGAATTGATTAAAAAAAAATTTACTAAAATAATAGAAAAAATACTTTGGTCTTTCCTCTTAATAATAACAAACATTTTGACAATAAAACTTTTTTTTTTTTTTTTTTGTTTGTTTTTTTTTTGTTATTAAGTTCTGGGCCTTTTTTCATCATGCTATGCTGTTTTTCAGTGAAAAAGTGGAGGTACCTAATTTATATATAACAATATTTATGCAGTTGTCCTTTGTTTAGATATGTTTTACTGAATTGAACAGGCAGTGAATATCTTTTTTAAGACTTTTGGTGATTTTCTCCTGGTGTTGAATAAATTGTTTGATGTTATGTGGGAACTTGCCTAAATCATGTTACGTTCTCAGTACTTGCTAACATCATTGTATGTTTTCAAGGAAAGAAGTTAGGAAGTGGAGAGATAGTGGAGTGTAGCATTTAGGTTGTTAACAGTGGAAGTCTGAAATGAATTTGGATTTACATGTTATAGCTGTAATAGATTTTAGTGTCACATCACTTGACTAAAATGACCCGACAGTTGAAAGGCATTTTAACACTTGCACTCATAGATTAAAACAAATTTTATTGATGGTAATGGCTCCCAAAACAATCTCCTGATAAAAATTATGGAACCACTACACTTAGAGGATGTCTATTGTTGTTTTTGTTTGTTTTTTTGGTTTTTTTGGGTTTTTTTTTAATACCTGAAGATTTTGACTTCATGAAACCTACCTCAAGCAAATTAAAAGCAATTATTTTAACTAATTGGGTAAATTTTTCCACCTTGAATTCAGTTGTAAAGAATGATGGTATCATAAAAGAAACCATACTTTGTTGCTTCTCGTGAGGCTTTTAAATTCTTTCAAGTATGGACTTCATTAATGAAAAACAATCAGCCTGGTTCTGACTTCCTCAAATAATGATTGACAGATCAGTTTTATATGATGAGGCTTTGTCATGGACCTTCTCAACACAAGCATCTCTGTAAATTTTCAATTGGACATAGATCCAAGCTGTTTGTTGTCTTTATCATATGCTTTCCTGAAGAAAAACTTTAACACTCTTTGCCCTGAAGGATAACTTCTTTGTAACCAAACCAATTTTTAACATACGAGAATTTACAAAGAGGAATGATCAATTTGCTTATCTTCATACCCTGTCTGGTGGCAAATGCTGCTGGTGGTGCCAGTGGGGGCGGTCCCACCATAGCCACCGAAACTGTGATATTACCCCTGGTCAGCGGCTGATGAAGACAGGATATCGCTTGTGCTAACACACATTGTATGTTAAAAATTAATTATCAAGACTCTCTGGAAAGCAAGATGTATCTTATTTATAAAAGCAATTAAATAATGTCCTAATTTTTTGGCATTTTTTTATTTTACTATTCAGAGCAAATTATCAGTAAACATTATTTCTGATTGACAAAAACAATTCAGTGATTTAAATATTTTCAAAATTTCATAAAATTAAGTGGGGGTAACAGATGTAATTAAAAAAAAAAAAAAAATTAATTCATTTGTGAATAAGTCCTGAAAATTTCATTAAAATCCAACAATTATTTGATTTTTGTAAGAATTTCCAAAACAATGAATTTTTAATGCTAAAAAAAGATACTAAAATTTCCAATTTTTAGCTCACCCACTGATGCAAGAAAAACAAGATTTTAACCAAAACTTCAAACTTTCTAAAAAGCATTAAAAATTTAATAAAATAATAAAAAAAAATACTTTGGTCTTTCCTCTTAATAATAACATAAATATTATAATGATAAAACTTTGTTTTTATCAAATTTGGGGGCTTTTTTCATCATGGTATGCTCTTTGTTTTAGAAAATGTTTGAAGGTATCTACTTTAATTTACCTAAATGTGTTTGATCAGTTGAATTTATTTTAGCATATAAAATATCTTCCCACATACTTCTTAACTAAAGTTTTAATAGAAATGTTATCTATAATTCAATTGTTATTTAACTGCTATTGTTGCATACTTGTGTGCATTCATAAACTTGTTTTGGGCAGTACTTGTGGTATTCAGTTATTGTTTGTGTCTTTGCTCTAAGTTAATCATCTTTTAAATGTTTATGAAACAGCCTTCATTACATACAAACCCAGTTACAAAGTGGCAATAGAAAACCTCTTTTGAATATGTTGTAACCTTGTGACTTTAGATGAACTTTTTAAATGTATTTCTAAAACTTTATAATGGTAGCTGGTATTTGTCTGATCTCAAAAATGCTTTTACAATAAAAGTTGTCTTTAATTTCCTCCCTTGTAAAATTTAGAAAACCCAACAAGAATTCTTTTTCAATACTTCACTCATACTAAAGATGTTAAAATAATGACATTTTTAATATTGGCATTAATACTAATTATTTTGCTGATTTTATAGCTGGCTACTCATATTCGAGGATACCTGTATATTAGGGCGGCTAGCCAATCCCTATTGCAGACGCTTGCTCAAGCACATTTGTGTTTACTCAACACCCACAGAACCCACCTGTGGTTTATACTGCAACTATGCTGAGCAGACCTTAGTTACAGTTTCTGGGAAAGGACGTGTGATCTAGCATGATCAACAATTTGAACAAGGTCAGCACACTCAAGCCCTCAGCTATGATGACTTGTGACTTCATGCTAGCACAGCTATTGACGGCACCCAAGTGTTCTGTTTACCCAATTTCACTCACAAGGCTTGGATCAACTCGTGGTATGGTTTTCAGGCACTTTCCAAAGGTGCCACACGCTGGGATCGACCTCTTCATTCCGATAACATCAGGAAGTCTTCTTCCTGACAAATTGACTATGGTGAAATTCAAACCCAGGTTTCATTGTCAGAATGCAAATGTTCTAAGCAATAGGCCACATGCCCATTTTTACTGATTACTAGAATTAATAAGCATATTTTTAATTCACTGATTCAAAGATTAAAATGTTAGAAAGTGATCTTGTATTTTTTGTTTAATAATTTACAGCCATATACGTCTTCTAGCTTGATTTCAATTTAATTTTAAATATCATTTTTATAACTTGGAAATACATTGGGGAATAATCAAAATTAATTGTGAAATTGAGTGAAAGCCACCCATGAAATAAAAGTAATTGTTTGTATGGAAAGTAAGGATCTATGTACACCAAATTGTCTTTAAATTAAATGGCGGCAGAAGAATTATTGTTGAACTTTTAAAAGGTAAGCTTAGATATTAATGCAATACTTAAATGCAGTGATCAATTTTGAGTTCTTCTGTTGCCTATCACATATGGTAGCAATATGCCTTGCAAAAAGAAATCTTCGCCAAAAGAGAAGCCGATTGCAATCAAAAGAACCAAGGCTGCAGCAAGAAAAAGAAAGTCCCTTTGCAAATGAAAACCCAGATCAAACATCAGCCAGGAGAGCTTCCAATGCTGAGAATATACAAAGACTTAGGGACTCTCAAACTCCTGAAAAAAACCAAAGGTTCAATTAAGAACCCTCTGCAGGAGCTAGCTTAAGTGCCACCCAATAGTGTGACTTTTAAGCTAGTTGAAAATATATCTGCATAGGGCTCTAGTCAAATTTTTTCTTGCAAAATTTCCATGACTACCTTTCATTCTTAACATTTCTTCATGTTACAAAAAGAAAAATAAGTTCTTACCCATTTGATACTAATAATCAAATTGTAGACCAAATCATTTCCAGTTGTATGTTTAGTTATATTAGGCTTTAATAATTATATAAAGAAAAAAAAACATTTTATTGTGAATATTTAAATTAAAAGAAAAGTATATTATCCTGACTAGACAATTAATGGCTGTTGTGACTATTGATCAAAATGGTTGATATTCAGCATCATTGTTTTTGTTTTAGCAGCTTATTAGCTTTCTTTTGGATAATGTATTGTTCAGAGTTTGCAAAAACAACTTGTCATTGAAGATAATCAACTAAATTTACCTTCGTTTTTTTTTTTCTTCTTTTTTCTTGATCTTCAATGGTAAGAATGAATCTTTGAAAATGTTACTATCTTATCCTGATAGTAACATTTTCAAAGATTCATTTCAAGAGAAAAAAACCTGTTTTATCTAGCATCAATTTCATTACTAGTTTTAAAGGTTGTTCATTCATTGACTTTATTAGCTATTGTATTCCTTCATATAAAGCAAACTGCACAGCATCCAGAGTAGCATTCAGAATGTTATCTATGCTGATAAATTACTTTCCATCAACATAAATCTTCCTCTTCAGAATACAAGTTTTCAATGTTACGGTTGGTTGAACAAACCAGTTATTTCATTAAACAAGTTCCTTTCTGACTCATTTTATTCAAAACTTTAGTTTTCTCTATCAAATTCTATGGAGTATTATTGTGCATAAAATCATTTTTCAGAAAATTTTTATCTTTAACCATAGATCTAAATGTGCCTTTAATAGGTCAATGTATGTCTGAGCAGTCATCTTAACTCTATCTGGAGTTTGTCATAAGCTCACCACCTTACAAGCTATAATTCCACCTCTAAACATGTCATATACACCTTGTTGACATCTCCACTTGTGAAGTGATTTCTGCCAATATCCATCCAGCCTTTATGCCATCTATCTGGCCCATTGAGAGTAATATAGCATTTATTGGTGAAAATAACAGCTGAAAAATCGATTTTAATGTATTCATTTACCCATTTCATACAATTTTCTTTATGAATGTTATTGACAGGAGGCCTAGTGGTCAGTGTCATGTATTTTGTCACTTGATTTTAGAACCTGATATCTTTTACTTTTTCATACATCCTTACTACCAGAATGCCTAAAAATACCATAACTTGACAGATTTTAAAAATTTTTTTAAACTTAGTCCTCAATTTATCTATAATACTCATTCAGGGTATTCAATTAACTTCCTTAAAGTTCAGTGCCAATCATTTTTTACAATTTCGTTTTAGTTTTTGCAGGTTTTAAAGTTATTAAACAATTTTCATTACCCATCAAATCAGTTTTACAAGCCATTCTAAAGCTTCAAACTTTCAACATGTTTATTAATTTGAGAGTTTGAAAACTAAAGATGTTTCAGAAAAATAAGTTGTTTGTTTATATCTTTCATTTTAACTGTGTAGAGAGATGTTGCCATCATTCTTTTGATTTCAGGAAGTGTTTATTTTGTATATTAATAAAACCTGGAGTGTCTAATAATGTGAGATGCTGTGTATAATTTCCTCTTTTGCTCTTATATATTATTTTGCTTCTTTGTTAATTTAAAAAAATATTTTCTTCAAATTTATAATTTTTTATTCTTTGAAACAGTGAGCTTCAAATTTTAGAGAATTTACATCAAATAAATAAACATTATCTTGCCTTAAAGTTCATTTTGGTACATTTAAAGCTCTGTAGGTAAAGTTATAATTAACACAAGTGGGTTTACAATCATTTGAACATAAAACTCAGCATCCTTTTGTTTTTGATTGTTAATACATTGTGTGTGTGACAGTATCCTAGCAAATTAGCTCCTGTTTGTTTTATAGATGAATAATGCCCTGACTAGTAGTAAGCATCAAGTTCTATAAATTCTGTTGCCACTTATAAATTATGAACCATGAAATTTGCATGGCATGCCTAATGTTTTAACAAATTCCAAAAAACCATTTCAGCATAAAATTCCTCTCCTTGCAGTTATTAAATATTGAAACAGTTTTTTATAATATTTTATAAAATATTTAAAATATTAAAACTATACAAATACCAGTAAAGTAACCACATTTGTTTATATAGTTTATATAAATTAACAAAAATTAAGTTATTACAAAAATTTTCTACAAGTTTTCATAACCTTTTTAATATTATAATTTCAAAAGTAATTCTCCTTCACACTGATAATGAACTTCACTAATTTGGCATCAGATAATATTAGATAACTGTAAAACTCTTGACAATATTTTTAGATGTTTTCATCCTATTTTACTTCCCTTTTTATTAACATCATTTATAGCAGTGTTATTTCAATTTTCTTATTCAAATCTGCCTCTGAATACTTGACACTCGAGCTTCCACTGTTTACCAGCCTCAATATGAATGTAAATGAATGTCATAATGATCCATTATTCATAAATGATGTGATTATTGGCTGAGGGCCAACTTAACTGCTATAGAGTATGTCTATGCATGTATTTGCGATTCTAGTGATGTTGTCAGCACCTCTCTGCTTTCTTCTGCTACCAACACTACCATTGCTATCACTCTCTCTCTCTCTCTCTTGCACAAGCACATCTAGCAAAGTGTTTTGAGGATTCTTAATTTACAATTTTCTTTATAAAAGTTATGGCTCTGTTACCATTACCAATGTTTAAATGATCTTTTTTTTTTGTCATTATCAGTAATCAGTGTTAGTTATGGTCACCCTATTCCAATTAGATATTCCTTGGAATACCCTTCAGTCTCCTCCTCCTTCTCATAAATAGTAACCAAAATAGAATTAGTAGCACTACTGCTATTTCTGGTATGTGACCTGTATTTTTCAATTTTGTCAAAGCTTATTTAGCTTAAAAAATACATATCACTTAGTGGTCTGTTTGAATGTCAAGAGGTTTGTTTCTTCACACACACCCCCACTTACCCACACTCTCTCTCTCTCTCTCTCACACACACACTTCATGCCAAGTGTGTGTGTGTGACGCACACACACCTGAGTGAACAAAAATCTCAATTGAAATTTGGAGGGAAAATAAGGGATTAGTCAGTCTTTTGATTATAAGTTTTTTTTTTTTGTTATCCAGTTGGTACACATACTTATAGCTTAATTAAGTATTAAATTGAGGTAATGACCACAAGTCTTAAAATGACATTCTCAGTGCCTGGATAATAGAACATATTATCACATATATCTACCTAAGGGATGGTGTATAAGCATAAAGAAGATTCCACCAATCTAATTCCATATAAAACTCATAATCCTAAATGATATTAGTTGTGTGCAGAAATTTCCAGCGCCATCTCTTTCTTGAAAATTAGTGATTGAATATACAGTAAACTTTTTCTTTTTTTCTTTTCTTTTTTTTTTTTCTTTAATAGGCAAACACTGGAAACATTACACTAATTTCTTTTTCTTTAATCATGTTCCCAGATTTATGTGATTGCAACTCTCCACAACTATTTCTGATATCTTTAAATGGTGACCTACCATGATTGTTCTTTTGAAAAGCTAGTGGAATGATTACTTCATTTCACTTTAGCATATTCAATCTCTGCTGTCAAATAATACTCTCTATTGTTGTAAGACTAAAATAACTGCTAACAGAATAGATTATATTATAGTTTTACTGAGGGTTGTTAGGTAACAATTACTGGTAAATTTAGCTTTCTATTAGTTACAATTACAGGTTTTTGTATTGATTACTGTTAATATTATATAGTCATTGATGTAATCCAGAGTAGTAGTCACAATGATCATTACAAACTCAGACCACGAGTTAGTGAAATTATAAAATAGTGGCTTACAAAGTTGAATTGACCAATACAGATTTCTTCAGAAAAATACAAGCTAGATGACAATAGTCATCCAATTTATTAAAATTGGAAATTATCAAAGATGATGATGACTAATGTAATAACAAGTTCATTTTTTTTTATTTTTTATTTTTTTTTTTTTTTTTTTTTGTGTAACCCTCATTGTTCTTTAGAAAAATTAAAAACTAATCATTATAATCAGCTGACTTTTCATTACTATATAACAGCAATTTCTCTGTGCACAGTTGCTTAAAATGAATTTATTGTCTCAATTATTTTCATTTAGATTTTAAGTTATATCATAATTCAGGTTCAATATGATAGTTCAGTGGTGGAGCATTGAGCTAAAAATGGTCACATGGTCTGTCTCAACTTTTTATTACATTTTTCGAATTTGCATATAAGTTATCATATATGCAAATCAAATTTATAAATTTATGGAAGACCTGTCTAATGTTGACAATGTTTTTGTTGGAGTGTGTTTGACTTAAGTCATTATCAGGAATGTGACCAATTACAATAGAGGTGGTGTTATTATTCTCATTTAACTATGCATGTATCAAATAAATGACATGATTTGAATTGTTTCCTAAAGAATGGCAGGATGAAGCTAATATAAACTTTCTCTATTGTTACAAGTAACAATAACATTCCTGATAATGACTAGAGAGGGTTGAAAGTACACAATCACAAACATTATTAGTTTGAATTTGACACAGACATGTAATAACTTATACATAAACTAAATAAAATTTAATATAAGATTAAACAGACCTTATCGATATATGAAAAATAATTTGAGTGAATTCTTGCTGCCTAAGAGAGTGTGTGTGTATGTCTGTGTACAAACTTACACTCATATACATGAACATACAGCTTTATAAATTAGTAAAATAACTCTTTCTATAAAATATTTATTTTTCTTCATTTTATACTGTTGTAAAAATTTTACAAACTTCTATAAATATTCACTTTGAAAACATGACTGAAAAAAACTGAAAATACTTGACATCTGTATTTGTGAGATTTTATACTGCAATTATGTTTTATTCCTGGGTAAGATGAAAATGTGTTCATTCCTAATTAAAGTGTCAATTTTCATTTGCTTATAAGAGGCTGAATGTGTGTGTGTGTGTGTGTGCAATATATATATATATATATATATATATATATATATATATATATATATATATATATATATATATATATATATATTGATACCTGAGATTTAAAATGCTTTTTTTAAAATGATAAATTTTTCTTGGAGCTTTTATTTTGGTTTTAATTTCAAAGCAATTTTTTTCTAAGGGTAATAATTACTTGTATATAACATGAACATCCTTTTTATATAAATTTTTTAACTACTTATTAATCTTATAAATTTAAGAAAATATTCTAAGCAATCTAATATTTTATTGACTTTTAAGTACTTTGGCTTTATAGTCTAACTTACTAAGATGATTGTTAAAGAAATGTTAGAAGCATTACTAATAAATTTTAACTTGACTATAGTTACCACTCTTATTTTCTGATTTGTGTTTGGACATCTGTATTTACAAAAATCGACACATTTAAATACACATAAACTAATTCAAAGTTCTTTTAAATTATTGGAGGTCATTGAATTATAGTAAGCTTTTCCATTTATGATTCATAAATACAGTCTTAATTTAATAACAATATTACTTGGTGCTATAATTTAATACAGAATTTTAAAAGATTTGTTTGTAAATTATTCTAATTAAGATTTTTGAAAATGAAAACAATTTTTGTAAAAATTCATTATTCATCAAAAAATTTTTTTTTTTTCTCTTAAGACAGTTGTTGCCATAATAGATGTTATACATAAAAGCAATTAAAAGCTTTTCCAATTGAATGTCTTAGTCTTTTCATTTTTTTTATTTTATTGTTCAGAACAGATTTTCTGTAACTGGGGTTGTCCTGTTTGACCAAAAAAAATTATGATTTAAGTTCTCTTTAGACATGTCCTTATAACTAACATAAATATTAAATGCTACAAAAAAGAATTTCTTGAAATTAAATAAGTGGGGTGTTTGCATGTTAAAAAAAAAAAAATTTTACAAAGATTTTCTTTTTTAATAAATATATATATATATAAAAAAATATATATATAAATATTTTATATATATATATATATATATATATATATATATATTCATTTGTGAATTTCTGAAAGTTTCATTAAAATCTAACAATTTATGATTTTTGCAAGAATTTCCAAATCCATGAGTTTTGCACTATAAAGAGATACTAAAATTTCCACTACTAATTTATGGTCACTTGCTAACGGAAGAAAAACAAAATTTATTAAGGTTCTAAAAAGAATAAAAAAAAAAAAATAATTTAATTAGAAAATCCTTTGCTCTTTCCTCTTAATAATAACAAAGATTTTGAGGATAGAACTTATTTTATCACATATGCTAATTTTTTAGAAAATCTTTAGAGGCGCACACACACACACACACACTTTGGTAATGTCTTTGAATCTTTAATTAATGCTGAAGTGGTTAAGCACGTTACATCCCATGACCTGCTCTCTGACAAACATGGTTTCCGCTTTGCCCGATCTACCGCTGATATGCTCATGGCCATAACTGAATTTGTTTACCAAGCACTTCACAATAATGGAGAAGCTTGTGCCATGGCTCTAGATATCTCTAAAGCATTTGATAGAGTTTGGCATGCTGGCCTTCTTTGTAAGGTTCAGGGATACAGAATTTCAGGATGATTATTTGACTTAATACAATCATCCCTGTCAAACCGTGGAATAAAAATTGTCCTTAACAGATTCTCCTCCAGTTCCTTTCTCACAAATACAGGTGTTCCCCAAGGCTCTATCCTAGGCCATACATTGTTCCTTATCTTCATGAACGATCTCCCCAATGTCATCAGTTCCTAAGTAGGCATCTATGCTGACGACACTACTATTTACTCTTGCCTCAATAGCAAATCCGGCATTGCTGACAAAACTAACCTGGCCATTGGTCCTGAAAAGAATCTCCAATCTGTTGTTGACTGGGGCAAGAAATGGCTGATTAACTTTCATGCCTCAAAAACAAAACTGCTCTCTTTTACCCACCACAGAGAACCCTCTCTGCCTCCCATTAGAATGTCTGATGCTCAACTCCACAAGAGCACCTCTCAGTGACTGCTTGGTTTCACACTGTTCGCTGACCTGAGATGGAACAAATACATTGAATCAATAGGGAAGTTGGTTCTGTGTTGTGCCAGAAAGTTTTTCTCACCTAAGTCCATCCTTCAAATCTATAAATCAACCATTCGCCTTTGCATGGAATACTGCTGCCATATATGGTCTAGAGCCCCCGCTGTTTGTCCTGAAGTCCTCGACAAAATCCAGAGACGGATATGTAATGCGATTGGCCTGATCTGGCATCTCGTTTACAATTGCTCTCTCACAGACGTGCCATCACTTCCCTCTGTCTTTTCTATAAATACTTTCATGGTAACTGCTCTGACGAGCTACTTTCACTAGTTCCCAAACTGCATGAATTTAAATGTGCTACTAGGTTGGTATCTCAGTCCCACAATTTCACTGTCAAAACGGTTAAATGTAGCTATCTCTTCTACTCTAAAACTTCATGTCTTGCACTTCCTGTCTGTGGAACTTCCTTCATCTTACTTGCTTCCCTGATAGCTATAATCTCCAACAATTCAAATGCAATGTCAAACGACATCTCCAGATGCCTTGATGTATTCCCCCCTTCATTTTTCCCGACTCTTTACTCTTGCTCCCACTCTCTGTAACTCCTTATGGGCTAGTGGCACTCCCGCCTTTCTTGGGGTGAAAAGCTTTAAAATATATATATATATATGTATGTGTGTGTGTGTGTGTGTGTGTGTGTGAAAAGTATAAATAAATATATATATGTATAATTATTTATATATTGTTTGTCTGACGATCGCTAAAGCGTGAAACCCAGGGTCACAAACTCACATCTGTCCAACCAAAAAATATATATATATATATATATATAATAAAAAGGCTTAAACACTAATATTCCATGGTCATAATTTATTCCATTGGAATCGTAAATACGATCCAAATCATCAGACCTACAAATTCAAAATGAAAACAGAAAAAAACAACTCCGGAAATCAAAACAGAATTTAGAGAAAGTGTAAGTATGAGGAGGAGTGACATGAAACCTTAACAGAGAGAGTTTTTGGAGATGTGGGTGGGGTGGATTTAAAAAGAGGAGAGAAAGAAAGTCGACGGATGTCTAATACATAAAGATACATTTCGTGGTGACATATACACACCACAGACAATTCGGATAGGAAGGGAAAATATTTAAAACTTCAGAAAATGATTGCTGACAACATTACCTTCTCGTCTAAATTAGGACCTTAAATTTTAAAGATTATCAGAGTTCTTCTAATAAATTTCTCTCTCTCTCGTGTGTGCATGTGCACACACTCATATTTCTTGATTTTGATGCTTATAATGTCCATTTCTTGTTTTAATTTTATTAGAAAAGGTGTTTTAATCACTTCACATGAATTGGTTTTGACTAACAAGGACAGTATTTTGGCATTGTACAGTTTGGCCTTATTTTGCCATCCTACTCTATCAAGAAATGTGGGAGATCCAGAGAATATGCAGTCTGTACAATACCAAAAGCAACCTCATACTCAACATAATATTTCACTAGAGTAAAGCCCACATTGGAAGACAGCATAACCAAGAACTGTGTGGTAAAGTGTCTAGGGTTGAAGCCAGACCTACACTCAAAATAAGATTTATTGGACACACAAACAAGTTGTAATGTATGAAAATACTTTACAATCAGCCATGGCTTACCATGTATGGAGGAAGAGATGGTGGGGGACACCAATCTTTATAAAAATGTAGTTAAAATAATAGCCAAGGTATTGAAAAATAAGAGTTGAAACAAAACACACACAGACTGTGCTCAGATAATTCAGCATATTGAGAGTAGGTATTAATGTCTTCTAGGAGTCATTAACAGGGAAAGAACAATCAAAGTTAGGATTCCAGAGGCTTGACCTCAGAAATAGGAACACCAGCAAATTTAAACAAATATATATATATATATATAAAAACTCAAAGACTCCAAGAATAAACTGGGTGTTAAATGTATGGATGCATACAAGATTCAAGAACATTCCAAAATTATAGATACTCAAGGAAATTTGAAGGATACACCGTGAAATTCTTTCTCTCCCAAACACAAACAAACACATTAGTTCAGTCTACAATAAATGCTTTGCTACTTCTTGCTTCTCTGCTTTTTGGGAATCCTCTTCTGTAGTTCCAGGCTTTAAGAACACAGTAGAACCATCTGATCCTTCCTCAGCCTGTTAGCTTTCTACCTATTTTTGGCAAAATTCTAGAGGCTCTAATTAACTTTGAATTGGTTAAGCGTCTCACATCACAGGATCTTTCAGATAAGCAATATGTCTTTCACTTCTCTACGTCAACTGCTGATGTGTTAATTATTGCTGAAAGAGTCTATCAAACTTTAGTTAACAATGGTGATGGTTCAGCTCTTGCTTTGAATATCTCAAAGGCATTTGACAGAGTTTGGCATACTGATCTTCACAAATTTTTGTACTGATTCAGTCTTATTAAATCATAAAATGAAAGTTGTCTTGAATGGCCACTTTTCGCAAAATGCAGGTGTTCCCCAGGGTTCTATTCTTGGACCTACATTGTTTTTAATTTTCATTAATGATCTTCCTGATGTCATCAGTTTCTCAACTCTGTATCTATGCTATATTACAACTATGTCTTTATAGTAAGTCTGATCGGTTCGATAAGATCAAATTAGAAGCTGATCTCAAAAATGACCTATAATCTGTTGTTAAATGGGTCAAGGAGTGGCATGTTAATTTTAAAGCCTCAAAATCAAAATTGATCTTAATTGTCTGAGAGAACTCTTTTTACATCCAGGAGAGTGACTCAGTGTTCCTTCTTGGTCTTTCATTTTCAGCTGACATGAAGTGGAAAGAGTATATTGAGTCAATTGCTAACTCTCCAGCTAAGAAAGTTGGTTTACTATGACACCTTTTCCTGCCATATTTCCATATTTATAAGTCTACCATTTGTCATTGCTTTGAATATTGCTGCCATATCTAATCTGATGCTCCTGCTACACACTTAGAGATTTTTGATAAAAGATTGTTATTGGTCCTGGAATCTTAGTTTCAGTCTCTTTCCGACTGCTCCAACATAGTTTTTCTGTGACTTTTCTATAAATACTTTCATGTTAATTATTCTGAGACTATGAATTTAAGCACAGTACTAGATTTGCAGTAAGGTTTGATCATTTTACAGTTGAAATGGCTAGATGTAACCAGAAGTTCTATGTTAAGAGTTTCTTCTGTCACACTTCTTGCTTGTGGAACTTTGATCTTCAAATATTTAAATGCAATGCCAATTGCTATCTTTTGTCTTAATGTTATTCTATTGTCCTCTCTCTTTAATAGTGGTTTTTCTCATATTTTCTAACATTTAGTAACACTTTGCATCCTAGTAGCTTTATTGGTTTGTGTAGCAGTGACTTACCCCGGCAACCCAAAAGGGCCAGAGTCGTGTGTATGTTTTGTAAAGGAGTTTGGAGATGGCGAATCGGGCAGAACTTTGTGCTGATGGAAGTGGTAGTATCGCTTGTAGTTATTTTTATTGACTGAGTGCTGACTGGGTCAGGTGCTTAAAATCATGGTACGCTCATTTAACGGGAGTTCATTTTTTCACTTCGAACAATGAGTGGTGTATTGGAGATCAAGATGAGAAGTGTGGATTTGTTTTTGCCTAGTGAACCTATTGGACTTGTACTACCTCTCTCTCTCTCTCTCTCTCCCTCCCAACACCTTTCTTTTCCTGTGTGTGCTTTCAAACCAATTTTTGCTCAGACTGAAATTATTAAAAAAAAAAAAAAAATTAACCCGGTACCGTGATTACAATATCCATTCCTTTCAAAATTTGAAATTTTCTTTACTTAGTATTGAGTACAAAGTTCCATATTGAAACACTTCTCGCTTAAGTTTTTGAAAATTACATGTGTGTGTGTCATTTGATCTTTACTATTGATATCTGAATTTTTCAAATGGCTATCTTAATTGTCCCTGGTTATTTTCAAAATCTGTTTCTTTCACAGATATTGAAATAATTTTATGAAACTGGCTATCTCCACAACACATTGTAATATCAAACCTTGCCATTATACGCACATTTCATATGACAAAATATTTTATTAAAAGAAGGCTGTGTAATTAGCAGTACTGATTAACAAACTCATTCAAATATGTCCTACCTTTTGTGCAGATTTCTAAAATATACCAAACTATTTCTTAAAAGTAAATGTTGCTTTATAACCATTATAAATATTGATATGCATTTTTATTCATGTTGGCAACAGTCATTTCAGTAGCTTATGAGTTGAGAACATTTTTTTTTTTTTTTTTTTTTACATGTACTCAATACTGTCTGGTTTTATACTTGCAAACTTCTGCTTGCTTTAATCCATTCTAGTAAAACTTCCAGGTTTGCTCAACTTAAGTCTTCAGAGTAGTTCTAATAAAAGATTAACTTTCTTATGGTCTTATAATTTGAATCTGAGCATTTAGAATGTTTTAAAATTATTTAAAATCACTAAAAAGATAAATAATTTTTTATTTTTTTTAAATTTAATTCTTCATATAATTCCTCAATGAATAGAAGGGTTATAAAATCAGAAGATTTCAGTTGTTGTTTTTAACACACCCTAAGAAAAAGAAAAAAAAATAGTTCTTACCAAATAACAACAGTAAATGTTTCAGTTTTTTACATTAAAGATATATTATTTTTTTTTTACATTAAAGATATATTATTTTTTTTTTACATTAAAGATATATTATTTTTTTTTTACATTAAAGATATATTATTTTTTTTTTACATTAAAGATATATTATTTTTTTTTACATTAAAGATATATTATTTTTTTTTTTTACATTAAAGATATATTATTTTTTTTTTTTTATATATTATTTTTTTTACATTAATATTATTTTTTTTACACATTAAAGATATATTATTTTTTTTTACATTATTAAAGATATATTATTTTTTTTTACATTAAAGATATATTATTTTTTTTTTTTTTTTTTTACATTAAAGATATATTTTTTTTTTTTTTTTTTTTTTTACATTAAAGATATATTATTTTTTTTTACATTAAAGATATATTATTTTTTTTTACATTAAAGATATATTATTTTTTTTTTTACATTAAAGATATATTATTTTTTTTTACATTAAAGATATATTATTTTTTTTACATTAAAGATATATTATTTTTTTTTTACATTAAAGATATTATTTTTTTTTACATTAAAGATATATTATTTTTTTTTACATTAAAGATATATTTTTTTTTTACATTAAAGATATATTATTTTTTTTTTACATTAAAGATATATTATTTGAATGACTCATCAAATAATTTCCTTTATTTTTTACAGAATTGTACCATTGTTTGTCGTTACTTTCTGCTGATTCCTGAAATTGAGCATGTTGGTATCATCTGCCACTGGTAAGTAAATCTTTTTCTCACTAGTATTCATCATTACTCAAACTTAACTAAAAAGATTACTTTGATTTACCTAGAATACTGATAATAGACCTTGTACCAGAAGGCATGTTTCTTTTTCCTTTTTTTAACCTATTTTAAATTATCAACATCATTTTCAATATTTACATTATTCAGAATTTATTGTTTTTAATCATTTCACCTCAAGCAAGGCGATAATGCTACTAAGAGACAAAAGGTTACCAGGAGTGAAAGAGAATGAGAAGACTAGGAGGAACTGGAAACCCAATCTTGAACAGAAAACAAGGGATAAACCTCTATTCCTGTTCAATAGACTAGGAAGGAGCATGAACCGGGCAATAGGCAAACTTAATATCTTTGCTGACTTACACATAAAAATCCACAAGCTAATAATCTATACATATGATAAAAGGCAGAATGTGTGTGTGTTCGTTTATATGTTTGATCGGATCTCTTACATTTTTCAACAGATTTCAACCAAATTTGACACAGTTACTGCTAATGGTCCTGCGGAGATTTTGATGGCACCAAAAATTGATTTAACTCAATATTTAAATCAATATTATCAATTTTTCATTTTTGATCAGACGCACATGTGTAATTATGTGTGTTCACTGCACACAAGCAGATATGGGCACTTTTCATGTCGGAATTAATAGCAGCAGCATAATTAGAAAGAAGTCAGATTTAAGTGCTTATATGGGAATAAGAAAGGACAAGAATGGCTATATTTTGGTTTCAGATGCAAAAGTTATCACAATGAAGTATTTCTGTCGTGGCCGAACTTTGCGCTCCAAAAACCAATCAGATTAGTGTTATTAGTCACGCGTGGCTTGTATGATGCGTAATACTTGCTGCTGATTGGCCCATTCTTGCTCTGGGGTCATGCGAGATCATGTGTGAACAGGGGGTGTCACGTGTGCGCACATCAAGCATCCCAAATGGAGTAGAGGTTTCAGCTAGCCTACTTTTATTTCAGGATTTAACATTCATACCGTGGTTTTTAAAAAGGATCTTTTAATGTTTCAATGCAGGCACGCATTACTTTCCATGTTTTCTGCATTTGTACAGTAAAGTAAACATCGAGGCCATTTTAAAAGGAATTTACAGTGCTACATGTCAAATTTTACCAGAAAAATCAGTAAAAACAAGGTGAAACTGCTGCTTTTTAGGGGTTTGTAGCCCATTTAGCCTACTAAAGGCATAGGATTGAATTCAGTGAGCAATCACTAACACATTTCATGCCACGTTATGCCACCACTTTTAAGCCAAGTGGACAGCCCCTAGCATTTTTTCATTCGAGGGGACACCAGGGGACCGTTATGTCTTTTCATGCCATTTATGTGTAGCAAAAGACACCTACTCGCTATAATTTTACTACTGCACATTACTGCCTAAAAAAGTTCTTGCACATTTTCATCTAAATTCATGCTACTTAAATGCCTTCATCATTCATCAGTAAATGAAATTAACATTGCTTCAAATTTTGTTCGTCAGAAGTATAAAAACACTTGTATTTTCAACTTTTGATCAATAAAACTACCTCATATCTCCTGGCTGCTCAAAATTTTCAAAGAAAAATGAAGCTTGAAAATCCCATTTTCTGATTGGTTGACTTTGAGAGACTGCGCTACATCAGTGATGACGTAAATCAAAAAGGCAATGCCTATTTTGGGATAAGGAGCTACATAGCTTTCATATTTATCAATAAAAAACCCGATACAATAAAGTTGCTGGATACTATTTTGAAATGTCATCCACCACTGTGCACTGCTTCGACTAACCCAGCTGGAGGTTAACCAATCGTGTCAACTGTTCAAGGTTGCTGCAAGCTCATTGGCACAGTTGCAAGCATTTAATCATGGGCCCAGCCAATCATATGCACAAGCAGTTCTCTTACGCATGCACATGCGTACATACATCACCATATTATGTGCGCTTAAGGTCAACCGACCAACAGCCTCTTTATACCATAACTCGTACGCATGTTCACACTTCTGCGATTACTGTCCTGCACTTGGCTCACTTCATTTGCTTTTTACGGAAACCACAAGTTGTTGATTATGTATCCAAATTTTTTTTTTTTTTACTTCTTAGTTATAACTACATCCATTTCCGCATTTATCGAATTTACTTCCCAAATTACTTACTACCGTTTTAGTTGAATTTTTTAAACTTCATTTTTTTTTTTTTTTTTTTTTTTTTTTTTGTCTTCAATTCCCTTTTGATACAGTTACATACAATTTTGGGATCCCTCTAACCTGCCTACATTTAGACTACACACATTTTTTGCATTCAAAAAACCTACATACCTTTTATTACATTTGCCTTTTTAAAATTGGTTAAAATGCCACCTAAGAGAAGAAAAATTTTTGGACGGTGCACAGCTGCTGCCTCCACTACAAGAGCAGCAAGGACAAGTGAAACCACAGTGCAAACTTCATTGCGCCTTTCTCAGATGGAAAGTACTGCTGATTGGACTGAAAGGCCGGCATCAGTAGCATCAGCTATGTCATCATGGGGCGCTAGACTTTCAACTGAAGAGTGTTTAGTACAGAATTCACGGGGTGCAATATGCATTTCTAGGGCCAGGGTTTCTGAGTCCCCAACACATACAATCCTTTGGCGTTTAAGGAATGCCGGTGCTACAGCATGTTCTAGAGCTTTAGAAAGCCCTGAACAAACCATTTCGCGTCGTCTTAGGAATGCTAGGGCTACAGCATCTTCCAGGGTTTCAGAACAACCTCAACAGACCGCTATTCGTCGTTTAAGAAATGCCAACGTTACTGCATCTGCCAGAGCTTTAGAAAGTTCTCAGCAGACCGCTAATCATTGTTTGAGGAATTCCAGATCTGCTGTGTCTGCCAGAGCTTCAGAAAGCCCTTGAGTACGGCGAGCACGGCTCAACAACAATGGCCAAATTGCAAGGACATACGCTCAGTGTTGCGGGTTTGCATTTAGGTGAACAGTGTTTCACCCATGGACAGCTTTACAGTAAGGATAACATTTATGTTTACTCTCCAACAAACAAAGCTAAAAAATATTACCTACACAGAAGTCATATGGCCCATGGTCAGTCACATTAAAACGCAATGTGCACATCTTTGTCAGCTGCATCGTAGGTTCCTTCATTTTTAAGCCTGGTTTATTTAAAGGTCGTCATAGTATCCACTTGCCAAAGACATTTCATTAAAGGTTGTCTTGCTCACCTGATGCTCCCTTATCCCTTAAACCCTATCATAGCTGCATTCACACTTACATGTTGACCACAAAGCCATATTCGGTTGCAACACAAAACTATAATACGTGGGAAGGTGGATTCGTTTGTCAGAGAAGTCAAGTGCATCCATGCAATTCAGGCCTCAGCAAAAAGAAGTGGGATAATAAAAGAATAGCAGTGTGCAGAGTTATAATATGCATTCTCTATCGTACACCGTTGGTGTGTTTCTCCCCTTACCATAAGGGCTGCTTTAGGTAATGCTATGTGCACTTCATGCTCGCCTCAACTGGCTATTAAAAACTACAAAAAAAATTTGTGCCGCTTACAAATACTCACCCCCCCAGTACCTGAAATGCTTCTGTTATTTGGTTCTGTTTGTGGTAATGGCAGTGCCATCTTTTGGGCAAAAGACGCATCTACCTTTCATGCTATTGCATTTTACTACGTTGCAACTGACACAGGACTGCATGTGATTTCTTGCACTCAGGGATAATAAAACCATCTCATCAGAATACAAAGCCATCTGCCACAACTCAGCAAAAACTTCCTAAGGCCCGTGTTCGTATTGAACTTGACAACTTTTAATTGGAGGTGTCTTAGTAATGGCAAACGGCTGATGCTACCTTGGCTGTCCATTGTTTCCTTTTAAGCCTTACAATTTTTTCTTCGTTGTGCTGATGAATACCAACAACTTACGTTTTTTACATGGGCGGCCACCATTCTACTAAACTTCAGCCTTACATGCATGTACAAAATGAGTATGGTAGTTATGACCTTCCATTCAGAGGAAGTTTACTCCTGGGCAACACCGAGCTTTACTGCTAGTTATTTATATGGTAGGAACGACATCACTATGTATGGACATGAAATTAGTAGGGAAATTATGCTTACTGTATTAAAAACTTCTGTATTTTCCCCAAAATCTTATCATTTTTAAGCTGAAATTTATATTTATTTAGAAAAAATCCAATTCTTGGCCAACATTTTTAGATGGTTATATAAGACTATCAAAAATGAAATTATTTACCTCTGTTCTTAATGTATCTGTAATATCCTGGAGATGTTTTCCATAGTGAATCACCTTCACCCCCCAATCTGCCAACCCTGCAAGAAAATCCCTCTTAGTTGTATGCTAGGTTATTATTAACATGAAGCTATGAGGGCAATAGAGCTGGACTGCTGAATGGTTGTTGCTATTGACTAGACAGCTAAGCTTCAAAGGAAAATTGGTGGCTTGTAGAAGTGAATAAATTAATTTGAAAACTTTTACTATTCTCTTTATTTAGCATCTTACTAGTAGTAAGCCACATTTATTTTTGGCTCTGTTACACAAATGTTTAGGTTGAAAATTAATAGTGAATTTAAAATTAATCAGTTACTAATTTAAAATGTTCACAATTCTTAGTATAGTTAATATAGTTTATTACTTTTTTCTCTTCATTATTCAATCCTTTCTCTTTAAACTGAAAACATAAACTGGCCTAAACTAGCTTTTCTTAAACATGACTGGCATTTGTTAAATTGGGCTTTATTTTTAAACCATTTTGAATTTTGTAAGTTTTGAAATAAAATTTAATGTTGATCTTGTATGTATTTCAAATCTTATTCCCCCAAAATAGAAATAGTCATCAAAAATGCTAAGTTCATTTTATAGAAGCATTCCAATGTTAATACTACACAAAAATTTGATCTGCAAAAGGCTACATTTGGTTTATGACTAATATTTTACATACACATATTTCAAGGTCAAAAGATGGTTGATGTTGAATTTAAATACTAACACTGAACATCTTTTCTATAAGAATGCCAATGGATTGTTGTATATATATACTTAAAAAGCAGACTACTAAAAAAAAAAATTAGCTTCTTACAATGGCTCTACAAAAACAGGCAAGATTTTGTAAAAAAAATATTGCTTTTTCTTTTCTTTTTTCTTTCTTTCTTTCTTTTTTTTAATCAAGTAATTTAAAGGTAACTATAACTTTTCAATATATTTAAACTTATTTTTCATACTTGTTTTGGCAATTTCCTGCCTATGCTTAATGGCAAGTTGTATGGAAAGATTACAAATACTAGTAAAACTGAAAGAACACAGATGTTTATTACTACCATCTACTGATAGCCAGACCAGAAGTCTCTACCATTTTGTTGAAGATTTAAAGCATTTTGCATGTAGGAATTAAATGTCTTAATACAAACATGTCTTTTAATTTTAATTTGTCATGTCAATTTTAGCAGTTTGCTTGGAGGCATATTACGAAAGAATTACTTGAACATTTTACAAAAAAAAAGTGAAATATTTATGCAGTTTTATTTTTCCTGATATAGACTAAAGTATGTAATTCATATGGGGAAAAATATGGATTTTGTGTTTAGAGTTTAACTTCAAAAGGCACAAAAGCTGTAAACCTTATGATAGCCTGGTATTGAATGAGAAAGACATTATAAGTATCTTTTAATGTGAAACACTTTGCAAATAGTTTATCATTGTAAACATGATCAAGTAAATTGTGTGTATTTCAATTGTATGCCTCAGAATTCTCAATCAGGTTGACTTAGAAAAATAAAAACTAATGTGAACATTAACTTAATTACCATCAAGCAAAAACAGTTTTTCACTTTCAGAGATGAAACTTAAATAATTTTCCTAAAACATCTGAAAAAGTAAAAATCAAACAGTGTTTTCTAAAAGTAAATATGTGACCATACTATTAGTTTCCATGTGAAAAATTACACCTATAGGCTTGTTTTCAAGGATTAATTTAAATCAAAATTTCAAATAAAGGATATAAAAATATTTTCAGTTAAGTAGACTTTTGTAGGATTTTTTTTGTGTATGTTGTTTGTTCTACTCTCTATGAAAACAACTTTAATTACTTTTTTTTCATAAAAAAAAAAAAAAGTTTTAAAGTGGAAGCCACTGAAGTGGACATTTAATAAATACATATATATGATACCAAACTGGACCCTGACTTTGTATCTTACATCAAATGTTCAATTTACAATGTAAATATACAGCAAAGTGAACTTTAATTTTGTGTCTGTCTTTATGTATATATGATGTGGGTTTATTTTATCAATAACCTTAGTGTTTTCATAAAGTCATGAATTGAGATTCAAGTTATAGAAAAAAGAAAATACAGTTTTTATCTTTTTTCAGCATCTATATGTTAAATTTAACATTTTACTTACACTGTATATGAAACCTCCAAAAAAAAAAAAAAAAAAACTTAAAAAGAATAATTTTCCAAAAAAAATAGCAGTCATAGTCACTCAAAGCACATTAGAAAATACATTTTCCTACCAAAAAAAAACCTTCTTCAGCTTAACTCATAGTTTTTCAAAAAATCTTGGGTATGTGCATACACCACTCATATTTCTTGATTATTGCACAAACAAGGAACTTACTGTTGTAGAAATTTCATCAATTATTTTTGTTGAAAAAAAGACTTTCATCCCAATTGTTTACTGGTGATCAACATCATTGACTGATGTCCTGAGCTGTCATGATGAAAAAGCAACTCAATTGCTATAGTTTTCCTCCATGTTTTAAATTTTGCTGTCATGCTCTATCTTTACAAGAGTCAGATCAGACCAAGAAGGGAGTATTGCTGCTATATCTGTGCTATCCAGCCTTTACATTTAAAAACAAAACTAAATAATAACATAGTCCTATTTAACTCTTATCCAACAAATGAAGAAATGTTGCTAGCTTCTCACTACTCTATCACTATTAATATGGCAAATGTTCAGACAAGTTACATTCTTTAGTTCCCCACTAGCGTGTACACACCTTCACCCTTAGAACCCACCATGCCATGTTCATGGTGGCAAATCATCCCTATTCCTTTTGTGTTCCTTTGATAAGGCATAAATTCTACTCGGGCAGCCACTTCCCTAGAACTGCTGCTTTATGGAACAAATTCCTAACTACTACAATTTTGGGTCTCTTCAAGTTCAACTGATATCTATCTTTCATGCCCTCATAATATGTGCATCTTGCTTCTTCCCCCTCCTTTACAACAATCTTACTCACTAACCCTCTACCTTAAGTGGCTCCTCAACATAAAAAACACACACAAACATGTGACCAATGTTTTTTGAAAAGATTTTGAAAAACCTTTTAGCTTACATTCTGATTTATTTAAAGTTTTCAAAATATTGCCAGGACTAACCTTTATAAAATTTAAGTTATGGAGCAGGTAGGATATTTCAATGGCAGTGTTTTAATTTTCATTTAACTCTATTAAAATGTAAAATTTTGAACTAAAATTCATTATTGTAATATTTAGGTTCAATTACACACTTTATCAAACATTTATCCAAAAAGAATTCCAATTTGCCTTCTGCTTCTGCCTACTGAAAACGGATAACAATTTTGCTCTTTCACTTAAAACTTAAGAGTAAAGGATACTGTCAGAATATTCATTATTTTTGTAAACAGCTGAGGTTTGAAAAGATATTACACCTTTGTATATAAATTCAAATAAATGCTATGAAAATCTTCCTCTGGTAATAATGACTCAGAATATATACGGGTTTAACTTTTATGGCTTTTTACACATCCTAAAGCAAAAACATGGACACAGTGGTACTGCCACAGATTCACTAAAAAAAAAAAAAAAAAAATGAAAATACCATGATGAAAAATTGACCCAAATAAAAGTATTACCATTCAAATCTTTCTTATTAAGAGGAAAGACTAAAGGATATTTTTATTATTAAATTATATTTTTTGATCCTTTTTAGAACCTTCAAAATTTTGGTTAAAAATCTTGTTTTTATTGCATAAGTAGAGGACCAAAAATTAATATAAGAAATTTTAATGTCTCTTTTTTTTGTGGTGGAAAACACATTGATTTGGAAATTCTTGCAAAAATCAAGTAATTATTCAATTTTAATGAAACCTTCAGGACTTATTCACACATGAGTGAAATATTTTTTTTTTTTTTTTAAGAAAATCTTGGTAGATCCATTTCTTTTTTCATATCTACTAACCCACCACATTATTTAATTTTATGAAATTTTCAGAAATTCAAGCTGTCAACATCTTAAATAAACACCTACCCGATGTTAAAAAATGCATTTCTGCGATATTTTAAACTGAAAGTAATGTTTCAAATCAGATTAATTAAACTTTAAATTAGTTAATATTTCCTCAAATAAAGTTTCAAAAAAGTAAATTTTATTCTTTTAAAAAGAGAATTACATTGTGCCCACAGACAGCTAAGAATGGCTTCAAAACAAAATCTCCTTCCGGTTAATTTAAATTAGTTTTGAAATACAGTAAAGTATTTTGCTTATTGGAAATATTAAATTTAATCTATTAGCTTGAATTAAAACTAAAAATAAAAGTTTCAAGATTTTTCATTTTAAAAAATTCATTTTTAAATTTAGGTATCATGTTTCTGTGGAGGTACTTACACTACATCTTTATATGACAGTAGATGGCAATTTAAACTGTATACTAAATTTTTGTCATTAAAAAGAAAGAAAAACTGACATCACAATGCCACCATAAAAGAATAACTCTCAAAGTAATAGAAATGGTATCATCATAGAAAAACTAAGAATTTAAATATGCAAATGAATTGAAAACCAGTATAAAAATCTGGAGAAATTTAACAATTTTTATAAGGATTTTATCAGTTTCATAAATTTGTTTTAGTTCAAGACCATTATTTCTAGTGCATATTATAGAATGCATCAAACCAGTCAGTAACAATAGAAGTGATAATCTTTTACTTATAGCATATCTGTGATCCTCAAGCATTAAATTCAATCAGTCATTATATACATTGTCTGTTATAGATATTTATATATGATTAGAGATGGATATTTAAATAAAAACTTTGCTCTAATTTGATATGAGAGGAGCACTTAAGATTATGAAAATAAATTAAAAAATTTAAATCCATGAAAAATGCTTTTGCTACTTATGTACAAATCTAATGCCTTTTAGTGTTTTTAATGAGAATATCATGCAATAAGAAGATAATAAGTACCTTGTGTTTATTGTGACATTATTAGATAACTGTTTAGTTTGTCAAAATAATGATTCTTCTACACTTAATTTTACATTTTGTGCTAAAGCTGTAATATCTTTGTTTTTATTCATCTTTAATCTATCTTTCAGTGAAAAAAAAAATAGAACAATAACATAGTTGTTTTCTATATTAATCATGTACTTATCAGTTCTTTTATATCTTATCATTACTGGTGCACACCTAATAAGTCACTAGTCAATGGGTTTGCATTAATGGCTTGCAATTTATTTGTATCCTCTCCGAAACCTATGCTGATAAATATACAAATTTTGATTGCCAGATTATCTATTCACTCTATAGCATTATTATACTTATTACCTGGCTCAAGTTTCTATCCCTTAACATTAGGATTCTATCTGTCCAAATAGATCACCTTTCACTTTTAACTCTCCCCCACATACACCTCTCTCTATCTCAACCTATTAATCTAAAGCACACTCTCTCTGTCTGGTAACCAGTGTGTCTATTTCAAAGTGTCTGCATGATTGTTAATGTTCATATTATTTATTTTTAATGGTTTCTTTTCTTATTTATCCATTTAATTTTACCCTATTTATACAATTAACCCTTTAATTTCATACTTTTCCTGCATTTATATTTTTGATAAATTTTATTAATTGTCTTTGTACCATTTTGACAGGAGATAGAATCCAATCCCCCCACACACACACACATATGCCACAACACACACACACACACACACACACACACATTTAATTTTACTCCATGTATTTTCTATTTGGTGCTACAATTGCCTTCTTTCTACTTGAATAATGTGTCACAGTATCATCATCACCAGCAACTATACTAACAATAGCAAAAAGCTAAAGCATAGAATTAGCATTGCTGCTGCAGCTGTAGCAGTAGTAGTTGTAGTAATAATGGAAGAAATCAGCAACTAAAATTTTCTTTAGTTGTTGATGAAGAACAAGTCTGTGATGAAAACCAGTTACATATTTGTGTTGCAACATTTATACACATACTACAGAACCTGTTCATATTAATTTATGCCTCCATCTCATTCTTGATGTTGATAATAGCAATGTTTTCTTCTCTCTCTCTCTCTTTTTTTTGCTCTCTCTCTCTCCTCTGCCTGTTCTGTAGTGTGTCATACCTTGACAGTTGGTGCCTAACAATAAAGATTTTAATAAATGCTGTTGTTATTGCATTTTTTTTATCATTTTTATTACTGCTGTCATTATTTGAAGTTAATATTGTTATTACTTCTATTACATTGTTATTTAAACTAAAATTTATGTATGTGTTTTTAATTACTTAAATGTTTTGTATGTATGCCCCCAAAAGTAAGGTATATCTTTTAGATAAGTGTTGCTGACTGAGGGTTAGTAATATTGGTAATCATTGTTCTTGTGTTTAGCTTTCTAGTGATTACAGTTGTAATTGTCAAGTTATTGTCATTATTAACACATTCAGATGATCTCCTTCAAGTTAAGTTACCTACTTTTGCAAGTTCTAATATTTCCTTAATTGATCAGAACAGAAGGTTTTAACATTTTGCAAGTGAATTTCAAAGACAATATTTTAGATATTTGTACAGATCCAATCCTGAGCACTTTTCATCAATTGCTGCATTTGTTCGGTTCACTTTGGGGGGGAAAATATTTGCTTGGATTCAATATCTGATTTTACAGATGGGGCTTGTAACACACGATGCCATTCCACTCCTACCACATACATAGCATCACCTTCTTTGGATGTAAACTGATTATTGGCAGCTCATTTCATTTTCCCCGAGGACCATTTTCACTCTACCTTGTTGTAAACAATCCATTTTTCATCACCTGAGTTTTTTTTTTTTTTTTTTTTCCCCCCTCCTCATTAGGCACCCACCCAAACATCCTAGTGATTTTATGTATCCAAGTGTTATCAAATGCCTCAAAGTGACAGGTTGTGTATCTCTGCAACCATGCTGTGTATATATGTGCACATGGATATCATAGCCAAATATAAAGTCCTTGAGATTTACATTTTTATGCAAATAACTGCCATTTCTAGACAAAGAAATTTCTATCTAGATGTGCTAAGTTACTGAGTTTACTATGTTAGCATGGCCATTCACTAGGTATGCTTGTGACATCGACCTTGAAATATATTCAAGGTCATCAAAGTAAAGCCATTTCCAACAAATTAATGAGAGATATTAAGTTTGCTATAAAGTAAAAAAAAAAAAAGAAAGTTTTATCTTACAAATATTAAAATGGATAACGGTGAAATTTGACCTCATAATTCGTTTGTGACTTTAATTTATATTGCAGTTAAACAATTATTTGGTATAAATTAGTATATGTGAGGATAGGTGGTGCAAACCATCAAGGTTATTGCAGGTTACAAAAGTAAATATGGGATTAAAATAGTTTCTTTTTTGTGTCTGTTGTAAAATATGCAATACTGAAAAACTACTTCAGACAAAATTCTCAAATTCTAGATTAAAATCTTTTCAATTTTTAAAAATATAAAAGTTTTAAATGTAAAAAATGGTCCATGACTACAGAAACTACAAGTGGCTCTGCAAGCAAGGTATTCTTCCTCCAAAGAATGATGCAATTAAACAAATAAACCCAAAGTTATTGCAATATATTCCTGTGGTCAGATATCTCCAAGACTGTTCACTTTTGATTCCATTTGCTCTCTTATCCTACTGGGTTAAGTAAAACAGATCCCCTAGTTTCAGTAGACTTTCATTTTCAATTCCAAGTAATGACCATCAATGAGGATCATTAACAATCCTATAAACATCATTCACTTCTTTTTGATTTCTCAATGTTTTCTCATGGCCAGGTTTTTTTTGTTTTTTGTTTTTTTATGTTGATTACTCTAGGGTTAGATCCTCAAAAAACTTTTCATACTGTCACCCAGTAGGAAGAGCAGCCATGTTATCTCTCAGAAGGAGATAACATGGCTGCTCTTCAACCAAATGAACTATATCATTTGTTTTGGACATCAATACTTTTTTCAGTAAATGTTACATTTTCTTGTGTAAATAATCTTTGTGTGTGTGAATGTGAGAGAGAAAGAGATAAATATATTTAAGAGTCTATTTTCTTTACTGTTGTCATAATTGAAATGATTTTTCAATGGACATTGCTAGATACTAACTGCTAGTGGTATCATAAGTAAATGTTTTAAGGTAAAAATCAAGAGCCACCAAAATATGTTGACAATTCACTCAGTTTTCCTTATTTTATTCTGCATTTCTATAAATGCTACAAAAAAGTTAGATTTTCTCTAATTTTGCAAAATGGTTCTTTTGATTTGTTAAAAATAGAGAAATAAAGAATGGGACTTTTCTACTTTACCAATGCTTTAAAAGATTTTCTGTCTGTTATTTACCAATTTCAGTGCTTAACTGTTAATTTCTCAGAAATTTTACTCCATTTTTTTTTTAATGTGTTTTAATTTGAACAAAATACTTAAATGCTGTAACATTATTTTATTTAAAAGAAGCCTTTTTTGATGTTTTTAGGAAAAAGGCTTGTAGTTTATTTATAGATTTTTTATATTTATTCTAGAATTCTTGTATTATCTCTTTAAATACCAAGTTAAATATTGTTTGACAGGTAAATAGGAAGTAACATCTCTGGTAGGCATCAACATTAAGCAGTAAATTAGTATAAAAAAAAGCCTTTGAAATGTACTCTTAAACTTTCATATAGTTTTTAAAATTTATCTAGATTGTTTAGAGATTATTTGAATGTGTGTTCCATCTTCAAATTATTTGGATTTGTTTTTGCTTCTTGATGATAATAAAAAAAAAGTATTGCAAAAGAATTTACAACTAGAATTAAAAAAAAAAAACTACTCTGGAGTTCTCATAATCTGTTGGGTAAATTCATGTAAACCGTTTCATTGGATTGGAAACTATACTTAGAAAATAATCAGGTATCAATTTGTACACAAAGTTTAATCTTATACTTAACAAATTAGAGATTTTATAAAATTCATTCAAACACTTATTCTTTATTGCAATTTTAAGTTTTATACGCTTCTATTCAGATTAGCAGTTGAGAAATGGCTTATAACAAATTTTTGAAACAAACCTCACAATAGCTAGCTTTACCTTGCATATCAGTAGTCTTATATGGAATATGTGGGAGGGAGGGGAAAAAAAAAACAGGCAAAACTCAGGCAAATAAGAATAAACTGTTGATACACCTTGCCGCCACTACTACTACTATTACTACTGCTGCTATTGTAGCTGCCATGGTGGTTATCGACACTTGAAACAATTCACAGAAGTGGATGAAGGGAGAAAGCTATTAAGAAAAAAAACCACTGGGAAATGTTACATCCCAACTGATCTAGTAACAAGCAGCATTATGGCAGCCATTTTCTTAATTATGATGACAACTATACTTAGGGATGTGCATATTTCTTGTTTTCAACATAAGAAAAGAGGGGGGGAATTCCCCTTTATACTTACATTTGCCCTTTCTTGTATCCACTTATTTTACTTTTTTAAAAACTAAATTCTATAATTGGATATTACTGCATTTGTAAATGTAACCCAGTACAGATAAAAATAAAGGATGTTTCTCTATAAGTTTGTGAAATTGTGTTCACACACACACACACATATATATATATATATATATATAAAAAAGGGTGTTTCATTAAGATAGATTATATATAAGGATATTTCATTAAGATGACTCAAAGTCAGTAGTAGATAAATCAGTGTTATTGATGAAAATTTATTTATTTCTCTATTGGATCATGTTATTTAAGTCATGGCAATTATGTGGGAAAAATAATATCACCCAAGTGTCTGCCAAATCTGAAAGAAAAAGAAAAAATCATTAGACGCTTAAACTTAATTCACACAGTGTGTGTGTTAAAAATGTAGTTTTAAGATGTGTTATACTTATAGGTAAAAATGCTCAATATCAGGATAGGGTGTGTGTGTGTATAAAAGTGGGCATAGATTAACACCAAATGGTGACCGTCTGTTTCATGCTTGAACACAATCTTCAAGCCATATGATTTATCTGGATTGGTTATAAATTATTTGAATGTGTCCCATCTTCAGATTATTTGGAGGGATATTTTATGCCCTCATAAATGACTTGCTTAAAGGCCACCAGTGTCTTAAGCTCAATGTCAGGTCATTTCTCTATTTATAGAATTTATTGTATAATTTGCAAATAAGGAGAGAAAACTCTGTAATTAGACAAATTCCATCTACATTTAAATTTAAAGTTAGCAGCTTCTTTTATGTATCATATCCCTTCTGGCTACTGGCAATCATATCTCTCCACAGCTCCCTGTTCCTTGTAACTCTAAGCAATATCTGGTTCTTAACCATACTTCTTTGTTCCCACTCTGCCATACATTCACACAAATGATAAGTGGTTTTTAGTTGCCATTTTCTTTTTGAACTTCCTCATTGATCAAATGTTCAGCCTATAGTATTTTCAGCATCAATCAGTAGAACCACATCCCTGTGAATTTGAGTCCCATTTTCTGATGTCTGTTATTATTTTAAGCAGAATATATGTTGGGCTTTTTTTTCTTTTTCTTTTTTAGATGAGGAATTATCATTATATCTTTACCTTGGACACATTTTACTCGTGTTTTGGTCATTGTATCTTCCCTCATACTTCTTGGAATTTTAAACCAAATCCTTGTTCACATTCTGCTTTTCCATGCATAGTTAATTCTCTCTAGTCACTTGTCTGTTTCATTCACTGAACCAAAGTATCTGACTTTACTACACTACCTGACCAAATGTGTTTTAACTGATGATTTAATTCACTTTACCATGTGTCTCTTGGACAATTTAGTGGTGTAACTTTGAAGTTTTTTATCTTATTTCTGTACTCAGGTGGGGGCGGGATCTTTTGAGTGTCCTTTCTTACTCAATCAATCTCCTAGATAGTGTTCATCTCTACGCTAGGCCTACTGAGGATGTTGTCAAAGCCTAACATGTACTGATTCTTTTGGTCGTCAGAGACTCCACTTATTATTTTGGTTCAATTTTGCAATGATCGATGGCCAAACTTCTCCTGTTATATATGATCAGCCATTCTTCACTTTAGTATCTTGTCTCAGACTATAGATTTGCCACAACTCTACAGAATAGAATGCGTAGAATTCTTGCTTATGTTCTCTTCCAAGGTGGGACTTAGCTCAGAATAAATGTCACTAAAGGGTTGAACTGATTTTTATATGTCTTAAGTGCAGAATGAGAACAATCTATCCATATAAATTGAATAAAGGGTTTGGTTCAAAATTTTGATAAGGTTACCAAGTACAACAGTCAAAACTTTTAGTGTTCTAGACTGACTAACAATATAGAACAATTGAAGCTGAATAATTTGAAAAGAATTTTTAATGTCATTCCATTGTAAAAGCACTTAATTATCTGAAGAATTCTCTCTAGAAGCTCAGAGAATTTAATTGAATGCTTTCATTCAATCTACAATTTCTTACCATGATTTTTTTTTTTTAAGTGTTTTCAAACAAGGCTTAAAAGAGGGTTAAGTGAAGCAGTCTTCAATTTCAGTTGGGATAAGATTACTCTTCACCCAATAAAATATTTTTCTCAGCTCTCCAAGAAAATTCTGTGGTTACCTGATGTTATGTAACAAAGGTATGGTTACTAACAGAAAATTTATCAAATTACTTATTTCTGTAAAAACCTGTTTCTCAAAGTGATCAATGAATGATAGTTCTCATCAGACTGATTAAAGATTATTATTTTTTTTAGTCCTACAAAAGATTTAGTTGGATCTTTTTTTTATATAAGCTACATCTTAGTGACAAATAATAAATGAATTTAATCAAATTCTATTCCAATCAACTTTCATTAAAATGACTAGCCTTTCAAGTCTAGTATTTTATTTCCTCATCAGGAACAGAGTGCGCAATTTAAGAATTAGTAATTGAAAGTGGATTTTAAAATATGATGTGAATCAATTTCTGTTGTACAGAATAAGCATTTAACTAAATTTAGTGGATAATTCATATTTTCTCAACAATATTACAAGAACCGAGTAATGGTAATATTAGTTGTTTTCTTGTAAAGAAACATTTGGCATTCATTGTCCGAGCAGTCAGTGTTACTTTCAAATGAAATCTTTCTATTAAAATAATTTTTCAGGAAAATAGGTTTCTCTTATCCAGTAACTGTTATCATTCTTTCCAATATTTATGCGGCCTTTTGGCTTAACATTTTGTTGGAAGTAGTATGGAATATCAGTATGAAAAATTTATAATTCAGTTTTTCACTTTTAAATATTATCTTGTCATTATTCTTTTGATTTTATTATTAAATAATAGGCACAAAAATGAAATATTTTTAAAAAAAGCAACTTTTGATCTCTATAAAATAGAAATATAAAATTTGGTTTAAATAAACATTGGTCAGTCTTTAAATGTTTGTGTTTTAAAAATGATTTTTAAAAACTAAAAATGTTAATAGGTTTATGTAGAGAACAGGAAAGAATGTCATCTAGCAATAATAAACTACTCTTGAAAAGTCTGTCTTTTGCATTAATTATTTAGAGGCAGAGTGATTTTGTGCCAAACTATATGAAGTAAATACCTAAGATATAGAATAAAAATGTGCATTTGAACTATGCCATTTAAGTACAAAGAACATTTAAAAATCTGTGAAACAATTCAAATGCAATTTTAACAGTCGGCTAATGTGACTTGTTATTACAGGAAAGATGACAAGTATTTGTCTTAAGCATTTTCATTTATTTACTCTTATGTTTACATTTTGGTTTTTGTTTTTTTATTTGTATTTTTTATTTCTTGGATATTCATTGGGAAGGGAAAGGTAGAGGAGAAGATCCAGCTCTCATTATTTGTTGTTTTTCCTTTCAGTATAAATCTTGTTTGTACAATAAGTAGACAGACATAATATTAACAAACATATTTATAGTGTTTTGTATTCATTTTTTTTTATTTTAATCTTTAATAATCTTTTACTTTGTATCATTTCATTTTTTGGAAAATTTAATTGTGACTAATCTAAACATTTAAATGAATAACTGTACACATGCATTAACAATTATGTGATATAGCCAAATTTTTTTTTTTTAAAGCACTAATTTTTTTTACCTTGTAATTGATATTTTTTTTTGCTTTTCTGTATAGAATCTGGTGTTCTTGCTCTTCTATTAAATTTTTTTTTAATTTTGTGAATGCTATTGATACAAAAAAGCATTAGCAATTAGAAGTGGGTTTTAAAATTTTTGTAAGCTAAAAAAATTACACAAAAAGTCTATTAGATATCAAGTCATTTTAATTGATTTGCATTACTTTTGATTTTTTCTGTGGGAATCTTCTTTCTAGTTCTGTTGTCATTTTAGCCTCAACTGCTATTGTGTGATAAAATTCTATAAAAATTTAACTGCAGTAAGAATATTAACTTGCTTCTTTAAATGCTTAATATTTGTGATTATATAGAAAAGGCGACTTGCTGTTTTCACTAGCCCAAAATAAAGCCTTAGATCTGTTGTGAGGAAATAACTTTATTTTTATTGAGTTAAATCAAAATCAATACCTCATAAGTTTTTTGTTTGTTTTTTTTTTTAATTTGAAAAGAATCCTATATTCCTCCTGAGTTTTGTAGTCATCATCACCTTACAAATTGGTAAAAAAATTCTTCATCAACATCTATGAAAGTCATTCTTTACCAACATTGATTCTATTCATCTTAAAATTTAATCTTTTTATTCCAATTATGTTTAGTCTTTAGTCTTTTATTTATTCTCATTCTTCATTGACTGGTGTTTTATTGACACTTTATTTAAAACAATAGTAATCTCTTTCAGTACTATTATTCTTCATTCACTGTTGATTCTGGTGTTATTGTTTTGCTATGTTAGGAATAATGTCTTTTTGTGTGTGTTTTTTTTCTTTGAAATCTCTGTTTATATAATGCCTAGCTTTTAATAAATCTAATCTTTTAATAAAATAGATTCATTTTTTTACTTGTAGAACTTAAGGGATGTGTGTGTTGTTTTTAATACAATATGAATACTAAAGATCTGTGACATTCTATTTAATGAGTTGACATAGTTAAAAATAATAATAGCCCCTTCCCCTGTGTGTGTGTGTGCATGCACGCATAGTTATTAGTGATATTTTACTGGTGTCCAGTGCCTGTAAAATAAAGAAATAATCACCAGTTTTGCCATCAGTCAAGTCCAAGCCTTTTCCATTTCAGGCTGAAAAGTTACCAACCAATGACTCAGCCTCATCATATTGCTTTCTTTTTATTGATTTACCCCCCCCCTCCTCCGCCAGCAATTTTTTCTTCCTCACTCTTATTTCCTTTGTCATCTTTACCTTTCTCTTTTATTCTCTCTTGTCGTTTCTGTTTGCCAACACTTTGCCTTCCTTCTCTCTCTCTCCCCCCCTCCTCCCCATTTATCCATTTAGTAACCTTATCTTATTGATTATCCACAACTTTCTCACCAAACTATCACACATTATTCTACTGGTCAGTCTTTCCAGTCTCTGTTTTTGTACCAACTTAGCAAGATCCCAAATCAACTATTGACTTAAATCTCCAGAATACTTATAGGTATCATTGGTGATATTATTTATTCTTAGATTTTTTGTTTCTCTTCTGAACCAATCGTTGATTGTTGTGCTTGGCTTCAGGCCTTGTGAGCGAGGGAAAAATCGGTCAGGAGACTTACTGTTAGCCAGCTCTTATTAACCTAGTTTTATTTGAAACTAAATTGTTTTCTTACTCTTGGCTTTTACTTCACAATGGCATGCAGTTCTGTTTTATCTCCATGTAAACAGGCACACTGAGGCTTCCAATTTTTGTCTCTTATTTGGTTACATTTACCTGTTAGACAACCTTTTTTTTTTTTTTTTTTTTCTACAGTAGACAGAGCCAAATAACTATTGTCAATCACTTTTCTTTTTTTGTGGATATGCCTACAAAAACTGACACTAAAATATTTATGAATTAAAACAGCCAAAATAGAAGCATAAAAATTTGTTTTGAAATCATTTTAATTGCTGTCATTTAATTAGTTTCTCTGCATTAATTATCAATTTTGCTAGTGATGGTATTTAATAGTTTGATCTTATTCACCTATTATTATATGTTCCTTATATTTACTATAGATCTTATGGATTTTTTTTTTTTAATAATGTTCACCCTGTACAAGGTAGAGGGTTACAGAGTACAAGGCACAGTTTATGTTATGGGGAAGATAACAATTAATGCTAGACTTGAAAATGTTAAGATTGTACTGATGAGGAAAGCATCCTCTTGGGAGTCATTTCCACAAACACCAGTTCATGGGAAGAAGCTGCTCAAGTGGAACTAACATCTCATCAATGTGATTGAAAGCAGTTGAGAAATCTTATATTTCTTAATGATTTCTTGTATACACTTGTATTATGATATATGTCTGTTCCCAAAGGTTTATATTTTATTAAAAAACAAATAAATGAAACAAATTTGCTTTTGGATACAGTATGATTTAATATCTGTCTATTACTGTATAACATTGTGATTAAAAAATTATTTCCAGGATAATTTTTGATCCTCAAAAGACTGTTTGGATCAAAGTTTGAAATTGATTTTCAGTTTCTTCTGCGAACAATATTTTCATCTGTCATATTCTGTGCTTATGATTTGGTCACTGTTTTCAACAATTTCCAATATTTTTACTGTTTTAATGTTTAAAATTAATTTAAAAAAATAATTAACATTGATGAGTAAACTCACCAATTAATAATCAGGACTGTAATATGATTAAGATATTTCATCAGCACATGTTTATTTCCTAAAACTCTGCATTCTATACACTGCATTTTTTTTTTAAACCACTATAAATCAAAGATACAATTATTTAACAATAGCTAAAATTATTTGCATATGGGTATGTTTTTTTATATATATATATATATATATATATATATATATATATATATATATATATATATACACACACAATAAATGAGAAAAATATATAGAAAATAGGAAAGAACTCGTTAGGTAAATAATCCAAAGTTCTTTAGTATTTTTGTTATTATTTTTAAAAAATAGTGCTCAATACAAAAGTAGAGCATAAATATAATTATTTATTTAAAAATATGATTCCAACACGCTACATAAGAGTTCTCATGTTTCAAAACAAGAGCCAAAAATGTCAATATAATTATTTGAATTAAATTAAAGTACTAAGCTCTGTTCCATCTTCAAGCGAAATTTTTTTGGAATAACTTATTTCTGAAATTTACGCGTTTTATAAGCATATTCATTATTGAAATCAAAATTTCTTTGGTAACGGCTAGAGCAATTGTTTAAAGAAAAGGGGCGTAAGGTGTTAATAATTTGTATCAATATCTAAGTTACATTCACAGATGTCAAGTCAGGGTAAGGTTGGGGTGTCTAAATTTAAAGCGGAAGATGACATTGTCTAGTCTGGTTAAGTGTCTATGGAGATTTATTTATTTTTTTATTTTATTTTTTTTTTTTCTGAAAGGTTTTTGTATATAAAAACTGTTAAAAAGTTAAAAACATTTGTTTTTTGACGACTTCATAAAGGGTTATCTTTTTTTTGTAGGGCATTTAAACTATTTTTTTAGGACTATGGAATAAAAAAAATTATTTTATTGTTTTTTTTTTATGCTAATTATTCAATGCAAAATTTTTGATCAAAAAACAAAACACCTCTTTTTTTTCATGTCTATTGTTTTAATAGATTTTTGAATTATTTAGAAACTTATATATATATATATATATATATTATATATATATATATATATAACAAAATATGTGTGTGTATATATGTATATATGTATGTATGTATGTATATATATATATATATATATATATATATATATATATATATATATATATATATATATTTATATATATATATTTTATATTTCACAAATTTATTTTTCAAATAAAGATGAAAAATGAAGCCTACCATGATGAAAAAATAAAAACTTGATAAAAAGAAAATGAAAGTTTAATTGTGCAAAATCTTTAAGAAAAAAACCAAAATATTGATTTTTTTTATATTTTTTAATCTTTTTTCAAATGTTTGAAAATTTATTAAAATCTTTTTTTTTTTTTTCTTTTTATTTTTTTTTCTTTTTTTTTTTTTATTTTTTTTTTTTTTTTCTTTTCTTCTTTTTTTATTGATACTTTTTTTTTTTTCTTTTTTCTTTAGAAAAAAAAAAAAATTTTCTTTAAAAAGAAATTTTTCTTTTATTTAAAATTTTTATTTTTTTTTTTCTTTTTTTCAAAAATTTTTGAATTTTTTTTAAATTTTAAATTTTTTTTCTTTTTTTTTTTTTGAATTTTCTTTTTTTCTTTTTTTTCTTTTTCTTTCTTTTTCTTTTCTATTTTTTAATTTTTTTTTTGAAAAATTTTTTTATCTGATATTTTTAAATTTGTCATTCTTTTTTTTCATTTTCTCAAATTTTTTTCTTTTCTTTTTTTTTTCTTTTCTTTTCTTTTTCCAATTGTTATTTTTTTTCAAAATTTTTTTTTTTTTATTTTCTCTTTTTTAGTTTTTTTTTTCTTTTTTAAGAAAATTTTTTTCTTTTTTTTTTTTTTTTTTTTTTCTTCATTTTTTTAAATTTTTTTTTTTGTCTTTTTTTAATTTTTTCTTTTATGGATCTTTTTAACTTTTCTTTTTTTTTCCTTTTATTTTTCTCTTTTTTTTTTTCTTTTAACATTTGTTTTCAAATTTGAATCTTTCTTTTCTTTTTTGTCTATTTTATCTTTTTTCTTTTTTTTCTTTTTATTTTTCTTTTTTTTTTGTTTTTTTTTTTCATTTTCTCTTTTAAAAATATTTTTCTTAAATCTTTTTTTTTCTTTTAAAATTAATTTTTCTTTAATTTTTCTTTTTTTTCTTATTTTCAAACTAACAGATTTTAATTTTTTATTTCAAAATTTTCTCTTTTCTTTACTTTTTTCTTTTTGATTAAAATTTTCTTCTGAAAAATTTTCCTGAAATTTTTTTTTATATTTGAAAATTTCTTTTTTTTTTTCTTTTTTTTTCTTAAAAATTTAAACTCTTTTCTTCATGAAAATTTATCTTCTTTTCTCTTTTTTTCAAATTTTTTTTTTTTTTTTTTTTTTTTTTTTTCTTTTCTTTTATCTTTTTTCATAAGGTATTACTATAAAATAGCATAGGAGATTTAAAAAAAAAATGTTGAAAAACATTTATTTTTTTGAAGATTCTTCAAGTAATTGTTAGAATTTTAAATGAAATTTTCAAAAGAGTTATAACAGAAATTAAATTATTTTTATTTTTTTTTTTTTTTTAGGGTTGTTGGTAAAGAATTTTTTTTTTTTTTTTTATGTCTGTTACATACTTAAAAAAATAATTTGAAGAAATTCAATTGTGTTTATAATTTAAATTTTTTTTTAAACCTTCATTTTTTTAAACTAATTTTTTCTGAATTGCAAAATAAAACTATGACATTAGAAAAGAAAATTTTATATTAATTGAAAAATTTTTTTTTTTTTTTTAAAAAAAATTAAATTAATTAAATTTTTTAAAATTTGAATTCAATTTCATTTAAAATAGGAGATATTGTCATTAAGTAAAAACTATATTTACTAATTGTAAATCATGAAGCTTATTACAACTGAAGGACCCTGAATTTTTTTTTTTTTTTTTTTTTCATATGTATAAATATGTTGATTTTTACAGATAAGATTGTTCATATATGACATTATCAGAAAATAAGAGGGATAACTATAGTAAATTTAAATATCTAAAATTCAATAAAGCATTAGATTATTGATAATATTTTTTTTCTTATTTTTTAAGAAAAAGTTTTAAAATTATATTAAAAAAAAAAAAAAAAAGAGAAATTATTAAACAACCAAAGGTCTCTCGTTTCATATTCTTCAATTATTTATTACAGATATAGCCACTGTAGAAAAACATTAGATAAACATCCATCTGTCATCAAGTTGTCAGCATGTCGACAGTTTAAATAAACAGCTACCACAATGTTAAAAAAAAATGTATTTCTGCAATATTTTAAACTTAAAATAAGTAATATTTGTTTCAGATCAAATTAATTAAATTTTAAATCCACTAATATTCCTCAAAGTGTCAGAAAAGCATATTTTACTTTTGGATGATTTTTTTAATAAAGAGAATTACACACCAATGAATTTTTGCCTAAAAATATTTTTGAAATTTTTATTTTTTTTTTTTTTTTTTTAAGAATTTTTTTTTTTCAAAAAAAAAAAAAAATAAAAAATTTTACAAAAATTTAAAAAAGGAAAGTATTTTCATTTATTGTAAATATTAAATTTAATCTATTAATAATGAAATGAAAATTTACAAGAAAGTTTTCAAGAAAAGGTTTTTCATTTTAAAAATTCAATTTAAACCTTATTGAACCTTTTTTTAGGGATGAAATGACTTTCTCTCTCACACACACATCAAAGATGGGTGATTTAACTGAAAAACTGACTTTTTTCAGTTTCATCTTTGCACCGTGAAACCACATCAAAATCTTTTACAAAACCGAAATTGTTCAGTTTTTTTAAGTGCTATCACTACTGAGTAACCATATCCCCCCCCCCAAAAGATTTTCAGATGTTAATAAATTAAATTTTATCAACATTTATAGCATTGTAAGAGAAAAAGATTGAACAAAAATGTTAACATTTAATTGATTAGTTTAAGGAAATAAATGAGAAATCTATTTGTTTACAAAAGAAAGGAAATATGACATGATGTCTGAAATCTATTTGTTTCAGTTTTCAAAAAAAACAAAACTTTTTGTGTTAAAATTCAGTTAACAAAATAGCAAGTAAAAAATTTAAAACAAAAAAAAAATAGTTGCCAGTTTCGTCTTAATGTTAAATTTCATGAAGTCAGATTTTTTGTAAATTGTTTTCTAGTAAGCCAGTGTCTGTACACTAATCACAAAATAAGGTTGTAAACTAAACAAGAAAAATGATTGAAGATCTTTTTTTATAAATAAATTTGTTTTTTATCTAGGGAATGCACCTAAATTAGATATTAAGAATAATTAAAATAGTTCTTAATTTCATTTTTAAAATGTGTATATTTCCATATATGTGAGTTGCTAGTGTAAAAAAAAAAATTATAAAATTATGTTTCTCTAGCAAATACACCTAAAATAGATATTTAAAAAAAATAAAGTTTTAATCTCAGTTTTAAAATGTGTATATTTTCAAAACAGCAAGTCATTTTTTTTTTTTTTTTTTTTTTTATTGTTTTTAAATTCTTTTTTAGCCACCAGTGTTCAGTGGGTGTTCTGCCTATGAAATTTTTCTAAACAAAGAAAAATAATTCATTTTATTTTTACAAATATCTTTATGGTTTTATCTTGCAAGTACACTTAAGTAAGATTAGATTAAAATGATTAAAATAGATTTTAATTTCAGTTTTAAAATGTGTATCTAAAAAAGAACAGTTGATACTCGCAGATTTGAAAATATATACATTCTAAAAATCAAATTAAAAGGTTTTAATTATTTTTAATATTTAATTTTAGGTGTATTCACTAGATAAAAACATAAATTTATTGGGTGGGGGGATAACTAATTGATTTTTTTTCCTTGTTTAGAAGAAATTTATTTGCAAAACCCCAATAACAGTTGACTGGCATACCAGAAAAGTATTGCCATATTTTTAATTATTTTAAACATTAGGAGTTTCATTTTTTTGACTTTTTTAAAAGCCACATCATAAACAAATTTCTGAAGAGCTGTACCATTTTCTCTCTCAAAAATCTGTTGTCCAAAGACACAAATATTTTATGCAATGATTTCTTTTGTATTTTACCTATTTATTATTGTAGTTATTTATTAAAGTTGACAATTCAAAAGTTTAATAAACTTTAATCTACATCATGAATTCTATGACCAAATTACCTTAAAGTCTAAAAAAAAAATGACTTTAGGTGAACAATTCCTACTTTATTACCCACCCCCGATTTGTGGTCTTCAGGTTTTCAATTCCAGTGGTCTTTAACGCATGTCTATAAATTTTCATTACTCTTACTTAAAAACAAATATTGACCCCTTACGCTCCAGTTAAGTCTTCCACAATGACACACGTTTCAAAAAACAACTCGAAAGTTGAAAAGTATATGGGACGTTTATTTTACATGACAAGACAGTAGTTTCAATAATTTGAAAGTTCTTTTACCACACATACTATCAGTTAATTTTTTTTTTTTTTTTTTTCCTTTTGCTGCTTACTTTATAATTATGGAAGGAATTCGCTTCCACGCTTCCACCCCACTGATCAGAGAAGAAATGAACATCATCTTGGTTGGAGTTTAAGGTGTCTTCTAATTGAGTGTGTGTACAATTTCAAGAATATTGATGAAGATTGGTCACAGAGTAAGTAACATAAAAATTTAGTGTCGGAGGGGGGGGGAATCATATTTCACATTTTCAGCTGTTCAAAGAAAAATACCATTTCAACTTGCTGTAATAAAAAAAAAAAAAATGATTCAATGTACATATTTAGAAAGATTATTTTCTTTTCTTTCTAGTCATATGAATATTTTTAAGATCAGACCAGAAATACACAAGAATTTTTCAAGTTGAACAGACTAAGTTGTAAATTTATCAATCTGAAACGAAATCAGATATCAACTGGAAATGCTATCATTACGTAAGAAAATGAATGGCTTCCTTAGAAAGTAAAAATACTAAATTAAAAATCGTTGTATCAAGGAATAAAAACCGGAAATTGATACCAAAATATAAATTGCCAAACCGACCAACTCATATATATATATATATATATATATATATATATATATATATATAATAAAAAAGGCTTAAACACTAATATTCCATGGTCATAATTTATTCCATTGGAATCGTAAATACGATCCAATTCATCAGACCTACAAATTCAAAAAGAAAACAGAAAAAAAAAACTCCGGAAATAAAAACAGAATTTAGAGAGAGTGTAAGTATAAAAACTGAAATTGAACTTACCAGTTGGTGGTACTTGGCTTAATTGTGACGATTAGCAATATTACTATCCATATTCAATAAGTGTTATATTTAAATAGTGAAAAATGCTATAATCTGTGACTGAATTCATTTTTTTTATATCATATCCTTTTAGGATATAGACACTTGTGGTTTTTTACAGATTCATTTTCTTTATTATATGGGCATTGGGGTGATTTCTTTCAAAAGAAGGTAGTGTAGTTTCCCATTGCCTTCTCCACAGTTTTGATTCAAAATAGTCCTTTTCTTAGACTGATTACCATCCAAAGCTGGAGAACCCAGGTTACCCTGCTATTTAACTCATAGATTGGGACAGGGTGGGGCTAATGAGTTTTATTTGCAGTTCAACATTTTAATTTTCTAAAAGTATTTAACAGCTTGGGTTTCAAAGAGTGATGTCAAAACATTCTGGTGTCTAAACAGCTGTGCCAAATAGTCCAATTATTTTTCTGATGCTGAGTCAGCAATGCCAAATGGGCTATGCAAAACATACCAAACTCATTATTAGTTGTGTCCATATCTATACCCCAAAAGACACAGTTTAATCTTACATGTTAAAGATCTGGGCAAGAAAGGGTGATGTATTCTTATGATCATGCTTACCAAAAAAATGTTTCAAGATTATAAAAATAAATTGTTTATTAATCTATGTGATTGTGAAAGCAAATGGTGATTGTTGTTATATGATTTCTATAAGTCTTGATACTCTAAGAATACTCCCCTTATATCTGACTAGATTTTTTTTTAAATTTCTCCCAATCAGTTGCTTTGGTGATGATTTTCTTTCAAAGAAATTTTTCTTCCTCGTTGTGATTGTAGGGATCAGCATTGTTTTATTTAATCAATTTTTTTTTTTTTTTTTTTTTGTTGATTAGGTTTCAGTTTGTGAACTTATTCTGTAAGCTTTTACAATGAGCTTTAAAATTTTGGGTGTTAAAATTAATTGTGCTATTATTTCTGATCTTTTGTGAGAAAAATCTAAAAATCTTGACAATGGTTTCATCTGTATTTTAAGCCCTATCAATTAATGTAATGTCTTGAATAATATGGAGAGAATTTTTAAGTATATCTGTTCATGATCATTGTTCATCAGATATTTGTACAATAGAAAATTGAAAATACCTTCATAGAATTGTTTCCATTGATAAAACAAAAGTCCTATAATATTTATTCTTTTCATCTGTCTTTTTCTTTCTTTTAACCAATAATTATGCAATTCCTACTATTGTTGGTATATATTAATAAATGGTTGCACTTTCCAGATAATTTAATTACTAAAGTGTTTGCTATTGGATTTAGTAACAAAACAGTTTCTTTTTTTCTACTCATGACATAACAAATTTCCTTTTTTGTGAAATGTAAATTGATTCTGTATAATTTATTACCAAGTAAAAGAACTTTAGGATTTATTTCTTATTTTCAGGTACAATTTTCTGTTTGTAATTGTGTGTGTGTGTGTGTGTGTGTGTGTGTGTTGTCCCTTCAGGATGTGGGCAATCATGGCTCTCCACAACTTTCTGTCCTTCATAGTTTTAACAATGCGTTTTTTTTTTTTTTTTTTTCTTTTTTTTAGTATCTCTTCCGGTCCCTGTTATGACATCTAGGTATTAACTAAGTTACTCACTGCTTTCCTCTGTCCCATTTACTTTCAATATGTCCTGTGGGTGTCAAATTTTCTGTGCATTCTTTTCTCGTGTGTCTTGGAAATTTTAACTGCTTCTTTTTGATTCTAAGTATAATTGTCTTTTTTGTTCCCATTTTCCTTAAAACTTCTAAAAGTAATAATAATTATTTTTTTCATGTAGGGATTTAGGAAATTAAGGAGTTATTTTCAAATTGATGAAAAATTAAGCATCTCATATTCTGAAAATAACTCCTGCAATTTATCAATCCCTACATGAAAAAAATTATTATTTCACAACATAAACATAAATAAATCTTAAATTCCAATGAGTTATGAAAAATATTGAAAATAACTTATTTAAAAGTTAGCAAATACAAGACAATAAATTATATGAAGAAATGAAAAGAGCAGTTAAATATAATAAATGCATTCTGCTTTAAGAAACTCGTTATGATAGATGTGTCATAAGATGTACTATTAAGTTTTTCTGATAAAAAAAAATTTTTATTTTATTTCAATTAATTCAATTTTATATTGTTGCTAAGACTGATATTCATTCATGTATCTGGGCAAATTATGTCAGTATTTATTAATAAATTTTCATAAATTTTATTTGGATTATTTATTTTATTTTGGATTTTATTTGGATTATCAGATTTTTATTATTTTATTTTTATTTATTTTTTACAAACATTTAAATAATTCATAAAGCAGAATCAGACAAGACAAGTGTGGTTTTGTTGAAGACACTGAAACAAGAAATGCTATATTTATGAACAGAATGCCTTTAGAGAGAACGCTACAAATGCAGGACGACATATACTTATGTTTCATAGACTGCACAAATCATTTGATAAAAAAGGTAACACGATCTATTTGAATAGCTAGGAAAGCCTAATTTACTTGGGAATGATATTAGAATAATCCTAAACCTATACTGGGAGCAAACTGCTTGCATTCAAACAGAAAATGAACTGAGTAAATATACAATAGAAAGGGGGCAAGGATTTATTGTCTCACTTGATTTATTCAACCTTTATTTCCTTCTAAATAAATGAATACACTAAATTTTATGTGAAATATTTTTTGCAGTTTTGTGTCATTTTATATTCACTAGAATGTTTTGTGGTTATACTTTTCCAATAATAGAACTTTTTGATATTATTAATAATTGCAACATGTTAATAATATTTTTAAACTAATAAAACAATGTCATTTATCTGGCAATTTTTGTTATATAAAAGTGCTATATTTTTGTCATAGATATTGTTAAATGAAACAAACTTCTGTCAGAGCTAACAAAGGATATAGTAGCTTTTTTCTTTTTCTTTTTTTCTTTTTGTGCTGTGATTGCCTATAGGGTGTGGATTGCCTAAATAGTTCATTCTCATACACTTAACAAGAATATAGTCAAGATAGCAAGAAATGGGACAGGCCAGTTATGTTGGATTTATGTCTTCAAGACAATAGTACAAAAATGATAAACAGTTTTAAATGTTCACTAATTTCATTTTATGGAATACCACCTTTACACATCCTCTTCTATCTGTTTTAAATCTCAATATATTCTTCCTACAACTTATGGGGTCTGCTGTTAAGTACTGATAATTTCACTTTGTCTATTTGTAGGTGTGTTGTCAGCATAAGGATGCTTCAAGATGCAATTGAGAAGAAGAACTGAAGAAAGGTGCCCTCGAGGGAATGTGCCACCAACTGCAGCCACTGGATCTCATGCTCTTCAGGAATGTAATCAGGAAAAGAAGAAACATTTTATAACTGATAGCACTGACTTAACAGAGGTAAGGTTTATTTCTTACAATGGGATGAAAGTCATTAGATGATCAACTGCAAAACAAAAATAAAATTATGATTGTCACAATCTTTCATTTTTATACAGAATATTGTTATTGTCTCTTTCAGTATAAATTTGAATTTAAAAAAAAAAAATTTCTTTAAATATGAAATTAAAATTCATTATTATTTCCAGAGTCAAGCAGAAACCCCATGCAAACAGCTTAAAAGATTTGAAACAGCCCCTTACAATGGAGTCAATGGTATGGAAGCACCAACTCTGATTGCATCTGCACCAATTCCTAAAAAAGTTTACAAGAAAGGTATTTGTCTGATCTGTATCTTGTATTAAACCATTGCTCGCTAAAATAACGGGCACTACAAGAAGTGTTGAACTTTTTTTTTAATTTCTAAAATAACTTTATCACTTAAAGTGACAATATAATCATTATAAATTGTAATCAGTATTTTACCAGTGATTTTTTTTTTTTTTTTATGTATCATGTTCTACCATAAGTGATGTCTAAAATAGATTGATGTTTTTTGCTATTCTAAATGCTAACAATATATGCTAGTATGTGTTCATATAATTTTGAATAGCTAAGTTATGTCATCACTTTGCTACAAACTTCTAAAGATGTATGCATTTACAGAGCACATAAAACATGTAATGCATTATGAGTTTAGAAAAAGGAACCACCTAAAATATTCATGGTGTTTATGGGATAGATTCTTTAAACAAAAGAAATTGTCTGACATAGATTGAAAGCTTAAGAGATTTGCCACAAACAGATTGTCCTGTTGAGTTTAACAATGACTTGCCTTTACTCAAACTTAACAGAAAAATTACTACTACTGCTGAAAAATTTGTTCAAAAACAGAATTCAAACTTCAAACTGTCATCTATCAGGTTGGTGCAAAAGTAATGTCTGATTTCAAGGTCTATATTAAAAATGAAAAGCCCATAATTATGAAAATATTTATTTGTTAACATAACCTCCTTTGCTTTCTAGAACATTATTTCATCTGTCAACAAGCTTATAAATGCCATGACTGTAAAATTCCTTAGGTTTTGAAGAAAAATATGAATCCAATTAATTTTCAACTTCTTTTGATGTCAGCCTAAGACCATTCAAATGATTCTGTAGTCCCTGAAACAAGAAGATCAGGAGAATATGGTGGTTGAAGCAATATTTCCCAACCAAGCTCTTCCAAAAGATTTTTAGTCAGCCGAGCTTTGTGAGGACAAGCATTATCATGATGGATGGTGACACCCTTTCTGTTCACTAAGGAAGGTTGCTTTTGGTTCAAAGCCCATTTTCAAATGACAAAGTTGATCAAAGTACAGATTTGCTGTAATTGCTTGATTGCTTTTTAACAGTCCATAATGAACAATTCCATACATTCAACATGATCTTCTATGGATGAAGTCCTCCTCTTGATTGTTGAACTGATCTTCCTCCTTGACTGATCCATGATCATCAGCATTTAACATTATGGTAAAGGGTCCACTTCTCATCATCTGTAACAAGCTTATCTAAAACTGGTGCCTGAAGGTGTCGTGAAAGCAGTGATTTGCAACGAGCAACACGCTGTTGCTGATTCTCTGGAGACAGTTTGTATGGGACCCCATTTCCCAGCCACTGAAAACTTTCTGATCCTTTTTAATTAGCGTAGCATGGTTGTATAGTCTATGTTAAATTGTTCTGCAGGTTCCCAAGAGGTAATGGTGGGATTTGTCTGCAGCCTGCTTTTTTTTTTTTCTTTTTTTTTTTTTTCTTTTTTTTTTTTTTTTTTTCTCTCTCTCTCTCTCTCTCTCTTTCTCTCTCTCTTTTTTTTTTTTTTTCTCTCAATTTTCTCTTTCTCTTTTTTTTCTCTTTTTCTTTTTCTTTCTTTTTTCTTTTTTTCTTTTTCTTTTTTTTTTTTTTTTTTTTTTTTTTTTTTCTTTTCTTTCTTTTTTCTTTTTTCTTTTTTTTTTCTTTTTCTTCTTTTTTTTTCTTTTTTTTTTTCTTCTTTTTTCTCTTTTTTCTTTTTTTTTCTCTCTTTTTCTTTTTTTCTTTTTCTTTTTCCTTTACTGAAATCCCAAATTTGGAAACTCAGAAAACACCTCCTGCAACTTCTTTCATTCACTGCATCATCTCCATCAGCACCCTGAATAGACTTTGCTGCTGCACTTGCATTTACATCTTTATGAAACGCATACAGTAAGGTATGTCGAATGTGGTATTTGGATGAGATGAACATGAGTGCGAATATTACGGAAAATCATGAAAAACATTTTTATAATCTGAAAGAGAAAGGTATAAATTACTTATTGTAACATTCCATAACTATAACGAGAAGCACAAATTTCATAAATACTACCTAAAACTTTCTTCTCAAAAATCAGACATTACTTTTGCACCAACCTGATACAGCGGCTTAAAAAGATGCCTAAATTTCTGAAATGAGTTCCCCATGATTTGTTAAAAGCAATTTGTAAAGGAAGAATGAATATCTACATTCTAACAAATCCATCTATCTTTGCACAAGTTAGTGATTAGTGATGCAAAATGGGTATTTTACAAGAATCTACAATGAATCGGACAATGGTTTAGTGGAGGTGAACAGGCTAAAGCACAATCCAAAATGGACTACCATCCAAGGAAAGTTTTCATGGTGGGATTGAATTGATGTGTCCACTTTGAGTTAGTACTACTCTGTCTTCCATTTATATTAGACATCTTTTGTCTGCAATTAAAGCATTTAAACACTGCTTTGAAGGGGGCTCAGTTTTGTTGATCTCAATGTTGTGGTATTCCATCATAATAATTTATATCCCCATGCTCCCAAGTGAAAATGCCTTCAGGCCAAATAGAAGTAAGAAAAGAAGAGATAGCTCTTGCTAAACTCTACATTGGACACACCTCTGTTATTCATATATGCAAAAAAAATAAAAAATGAGGAACCCCCAATGCGTACGTCTGGAAAGATGCACAGTAAAGCATATACTGACAGAATGTCAAAACATTCTGTCAGTATATTCAAAGTAGTCCATCACAAATATTACAAAATAACTAAAATAAAAGCTTTTTGGCAATGTCAAATGAAGTAGAATTTTATAATTTTTAAGAGATTGAATTTTGTTTGTTTGTTTTTTTTGGGGTTTTTTTGTTGTTTTTTCTAATAGTTTTGAAATCTATATATACATAATTTTGATAAAATTATATATACATAGAAACATTGAAACTTTACATATTTATCAAACATCAAAATATTGAAATTTTTTTTATCTATATATAAAAATGTAAACTTTTAATTTTAAATAAAAAAAAAAAATAAAACAAAATTTTTATATGAAAAAAGTCAAACTTTTTAACCAATATAAGATCTAAAAATTATGTACCGGCATTAAATAATTCACAAAGTGTTGATGTCCTGTAAAACAAACAAACAAATTAATCTGAAAAGACCTACACTGGGAGAAAAAAATTCTACTGCCCTCCTTGTTTTCCAAATTTTGCTCCCTTAGATTACCACCTATTATTATAAAGTTTGTAGAACTCTGTTGATGTCATAGATATTATAATAAATGGAACCTACGTTCTCTACATTTATTTCTTCCAAACCAAAGATGTTTACAAAAACATTATTATGACGCTTGTCAATCATTGATAGAAATGATTAATAATGATGAAACCTATGTTAATGAATAAATTCTAATTAAACACAAATTTTTCTGACTTTAAGTTTTCACATATAAAATGATCTGATATTTAAATATCAACTAAACACAGATTACTTTCATAATTTGAAAATTGGACTTGAAATATTCACTACTATAACTGTTAATATATAAAACTTACAGATTATTAAAATTATAAATTCATATTACAATCTGTTTGAGCAGATTTTTTATTAGATTTGAAATATTTCAAATAATGATTTGTTTGAATCCAGTTTTAACCAATCTTTTTATATACAATCACTGTGTAGGATAAGAGGGAGATAACTCTTTCATGTTGCCAAAAAAAAAAAAATTATTAAAAGGCTCCAAAGATTATAGTTTGATAGCACAAGATTCCTATAAAGGACTTGATAAAGATAGATTCAGTAATGGAGTATTTTATGAATTTTACTAAATAAAAGCATTTTTTTTTTTTAAATGCTCAATGCCGGTTTCTAATTAAGTTTATTGTTTATTTTCTGCAATTTAAATATAATTAATACTAATAATGTTTTTAGAATGCATAAGTAAAATATAGGATAAAAATAGATAAATGTGTCAAAAATCAGTAAGCATGACAGAAAATAATTTACTTTTGTTTTTAATTTCTTTTTCTTTCCTAACTATATCTAAAATAAACATTAAAAAGTATAATAAACTTTAGAGGCTTCACCCATCCTCCAAACATAGACATCTTAAAAATGCGTGTTTTTTTTGTTTTTTTTTTTTGTTGTTTTTTTTGCTTACAGCAAATCATAAACTCATTTATCAGGCACATTATTAGTTTTCTTTTAATAAACAAGTTCTATTTCTTACTTAGTCAATAAACTTGAATAAAATAACTATTATATGAAAAACAAAAGTTTCTATGACTGCATAGGATCCAATACAAACTAGATTTAGAATAATTGATAGACATGATAAAATACCAAATACATTGTCAGGTTCCAAACCTGTAGCAAATTAACTACATTTTTTGACAATTCATATAAAAAATAAAACCAAATATCTATATTTTTCAAAAACTTCTCATGAAAAAAAGGATTCTACCAATTAAAAATTATATATACTTTTAAAAGATTTAGCATTTGTTTAGTTTTGCTGAGATTCTTATATAACCCAATGCGCAACAAATTCTTTAAGTATTTTTTAGTTCATTTAAGATATTTATACTTTTCCTACCATACTTTATCTTTTTTTTTTTTTTTTTTTAAATAAAATTTAAGATATCATCAATATATTTGCTTCATGAGAATTCCAAATTAGTTTAAGTATTCAAAATTTAATGTATTCAAAGTATCTACTTTCATTGATGATTTCTTTTTCATCCATAGCCTTGTAACAACAGAGAAAGTTTATATATAAAAGGTTTTTTTTTTTATTATTATTATTATTAATGACTTAAATGATTTAAATTGAAGTTTCTTGTATTTTATATGCATGCACGCACACATTTTTAAAGAGATTAAATTTAAAAGTTTACTGTTACATTAGTTTGTTCAAGTATATATTTAGATATATATTGTTTTTGTATTTGGACATGAAATGGGATATTTTGTTGTTTTAAGCAATTATCACTATTTCATCTCTTCATGGCCAGTCTCTTGTTTTTTATTTTGCAAATATTTGAAGTGGACTTGAAGCTATCTTCCTTTCTGTTTTAGGTACATAGGTATAATTAATATACATAGTTATAATAATGTATAAATTTTCCCTTTAACTCTATATCATATTAATTAGTTACTTTCTAATTGATTTCTCATGATTTTTTTTTTTTTTTCCTCATCATAAACTCTTGAATATTTTACAAAATAACTTCTGACAAAAATTGATTTTACACCTTACAAACAAGATCTGATGTGCAGCAAGCACATTAAGCCTTTAACAGGGTTTTTCTATCTAATACATGCAATAGAAATTCTGAAATTTAATTTTTACTGTTAAGTTTTTAAGTGAAAATTTTCAATTTTATTAAAATGAACATGTATAGTCAGTTGGTATGAAATTGTGAAAAACAAATTTTTAAATGATATGCTTCTATTTAAAATTTGCCTTAAAATTTAATACTGGTTCAGCTTTTCTGTTGTTAATACATGCAGTGGGCATGGACACCTCCTGCACAATGATCATGTTTTTGTCTTACCCTGCCTTTTGACCTGTCTAGCTTGTTTGAACCAGCCAGGAGAACTAGCATAGCTCACTGGATCAACAAAGCATGACAAGGTACATGTGATAACCTATAGATAGGACACAAAATCAGGGAAGACAGGCTCATTTATTCAATGATTGCCTGTATAATAACACTGAACTACATTCTGACTCAAACTCAGAACTACAATGCAACATTGGGAATCTTAGAGAGAAACTCTCTACTCGGCTTACACTTGATGTCTGGCCCAACTAATTTATAGATTATTTCTTCAAGACTGTCTTCTTACAGGTTACTGATTAACAAGTTGAGCAAGATATTAAAATTCTTTCAGAATTATTGTAAATATTGTTAGCTTATCTGACAGTTGGTCATCATTTATTATTGTCCTTCATTCAAGTTGTGGGTTGTTGACCATTTACTCATTTATATGCCACACAAATATGTTCATCCCAGATACTACATGTGACACACTTAGGGCAGTATCACATGGAGCTATTTTAACTTGCTCCACTATCTGTATCTGCATGCATGCAACACTTAGGCCTCTGTGACAGTCAAATGGCCACTAGGCTTATGTACATTGGGAAAAAAATCATTGTTGTTCCAGGTAACAGCCCCAGAAAAGGTGTTTTGCATGCTGTGAAAGAGAATAGCCACACTCCTGTCAGTCCACCCAGAACGACCTTCCATGGCACTATGTTCTCTCCAAAGTACCAGTACTATGGAAATCCTAATGGTATGTTAACTTGCTCCTCCCCTATATTTTTTTCTTTTACAATCACCCTGTTGTTTGTTTTTCAACATTGTTAGGATATTCACACCAATGACTCACTGCACATAATCTGAAACTCTTGCTCCCTGCCGAAGGAAAATTTCACAACATACACACACTAATAAATATGCTACAAATGTTTTTAAAAAATATATATAATTTAGTGAAAATAATTTCCTTTTAAAATGTTGAAGAGATTACAACAAGGAGATGCTGAAAAATTCTTGGCCTGACTCACTTCCCTAAATCTGACTATACATGAGATTTTATTCTTCTTCTTTTCTTATTAAAGGGCTTCTTGGTTTGGCCTAGGACTTTTCAGCACCTCTTGTATATATGACTGCTTCCATTGTGTGGTTATGTCAAAGTCAATTATACTTGTTTAATGGTTTAAAAATTGGCCTTTATACAAATTTAATCTCTCTCACTCTCTCTCATACACACACACGCACACACGCATTTATTAGGTTATTGTATTTTAAAAACAACCTTTCATACTTTTTAATGAGATTATTTCAGATTTATACTTTTTAGATTTTATTTAATTATGTAAAATTTGCTGATTATACTCTACCAAAAGAAATATAGTGTTTAGTTGCAATTGTGTTTAAAGGCACCTTTACAATTCCTTACATTTTTTTTTTTAAAGCAATTTACTATTGCTTCAATTATCCTTATTTGTTGAGACATTTTTTCTAAATCATATAGAGAGAGAAAAATTATCTAAATATCTCGTGTTTAAAGTCAATGTGTTTTTTTCACCTGAAAAAAAAGGCACAAAAAATACTAAATTATAAATATTACATCAACTACTGACTTAAAAAAAAAAAAAAAATTTAATCAAAATTTTGAATGTGCTAGAAAGAAATTAAAAAAATTTTACAAAATAATAAACAATACTTTGGTTTTTGTTTTTATTAATGTTTTTTTTTTTTTTTTTTTTTATTATTATTATTATTATTATACAATGCTGTTTTTATCAGCAAGCAAGTGTAGGTACCTAATTGTATATGATAAATAACACAATTCCATATTTGTGTTGATTTACAGACCTATATTACACTTCTTTTTTTTTTTTTTTTTTTTTTTTTTTTTTTTTCTTTCTTCCCCTGAATATTTTGGTAAGGTGTTTAAGCAGTTTTTCTTCACTGAAAGTGATTCCATGACTTTTCTGGCAATATTTCATACCAATTAAAGGATGAAATAAAAAAAAACATTTTTTTTTTTTTTTTTTTTTTTAATTACCATATTTAGTAATAATGAGCTTTCTTGATAACAAGACAATTTTAGGATACTTAACAGTTAATTAAAGTCTACGAAATCTTCAAGAGAGAATCCACACACACACGCAGTTTTAATATTACCATAAGATGAAAATTAAATGCAGCAATTATCTGAGATATCTTTTTTATCTTGTCAGTTTCTGTGTTAGGTTGATACTACATTATTCTGCTTCGTTATTTAGCTAAAACAAAAGTATTATAATTTATTTAATGAAAATATGTAGAGAGAGGCACATTTCAGTTTTTCTTTTTTCAAAGTATCTAATTAAAAAGGGTTATTTTCTAAAATTTCAAAGAAGTCAATCTGTTGTTTTAAACTTGCACCTTCTTCTTATAACCCATTAGTAACCCTAGTTTCCTTCTCACAAGACCATATGAAAATTGGCAATATTTTAATTTCTTCAGATTTATGTAATTACAAAGTACTTTTTCATAAACAAGTTTTTTTCTTCTATCATTCTTAAAAAAAGTGTAGAACTTAGAAAAAAAATTAATAAATAAAAAAAATGAATGCCAACAGGTTTGAAGTATATTGATTTTACTTTATCCTATTTGAATTTAACAGAAAATAATATGGCACAGCATTAAACTAATACTTTGCTGATCATTTTCAGATATTCTTCATTGAAATATTAACGTTTTTCATCTTTTCTATGAATTTCTTAAGAGGCTATTTTTTCAGAACTTTACCATTTACATTTTTACCTGAAATATTGTTGAGCACAATTTAAGCTGTCATACTTCATTGTTTTGTTTTAATAGTCATAAACTATTATTAGAAATTGAACAAATATGTTGTTTGGAATAAACTGTTACTATATTCTGTTTTCACCTATCTCAGCCATACAATTTTAACCAATGATCGTACATCTTTTTAATAGTCATTTTAAATTGCTGATGATGATTACTAATTGTGCCTTTTAATGTTTATTTAATTACTGTTAATAAAATGGCAACTTTTTCAAGTTACTTTTCTCTTAAGAAACTTTTTTTTTTTTTTTTAGTTATTCAGAATAAAAAATGTTTTATTTCCCTTCCTTTACTAGATTTAAAAACACTTTGAAGATTTATAATTTTAAAGCTGAAGTCTCTGTGGGAAAAGTGGAACAGAAAAAAGTGTATTTTGAAAATATCTTTCCCAGTGAAAAATATATTAATAAAAAGAAATTATACTTGGTTAATACTGAGATTGTGTAAATAAATCTCAATTTTACTGACTCCTTCATAATATATGCTATTTGGAAATTAATAACTGATAATGTTACAATTTAAATTAAGTACTTGCTATTAAGGTTAGTGCAAGAAGTTATGTTCATTCTAATTTTAAAAATTGTAGTCAGGATTCCTTTTTTTTATACACACACACACACACCCTATAGTGTCTAGAACCCCAGGGGTAAAATTTGTGGTGTTACTTACTCTTTCCCTATCCATAGCCTTATTTATTTATTTATTTATTTATTTATTAATGTCTACTTCTGGATTCATGTAGGAAGATGAGCTGCCATAGAATTTCTGTAGCAGAAGAAAATGCAGCAAAAGTTCAAAGCATGTTAATGTTTATGAAAAGGCTGCACTTGATGTAAACACAGTAAAGAGATGGGTCAGTAAAATTAATGTTGGTCCTTTAGAGGAAGGAAAAACAGTGCAATCTCCTGTTATTAAAAGGGCTGAGAAATTACCAACACAAGGAGAAGGTAATTGCTGCCAGAGAGCTTCTAGGGCTGTACAACAGAGATAGCACCTTCTTAAACAGGATAGTCACAGGAGAGGATCCCTGGATTCACCACAGTGTGAACCAGAGAAAATCAATTGAATTCATGGCAGCATACTCCACAAGGAAAGTGATGGCCACTGTGTTTTATGATCAAAATGGACACCTGTTCAATGGCACCACACTATCAATTCTGACACTTAGTGTCAAAACTCAATGCAAATCTTAAAATTAATTCCATGCCTGAAAATGAGTGATGCGCTGCTTTTACAACATGACAATAAATGGCTTCAGAGCAGCAATCACAACTGGACATACTTCATGAATCAGACTGAATGGGTTCATGAAAAAAGGCAATTTGCACATGCTGTCAAGAATGTTCTATGAGGCAAGTATACATACCCTCAATCAAAGATGTAACACCGGAATTGAGACAGGAGGAGATTGTTTACTAGATTGTGAATCCTGAGCCTTTTGTGTTCATTTTGATATGTTTTCTATGATTCTATTAATCATCATTATCATTTGTCCGATGACCAGGTGTGGTTGGAAGGTCGTTGTACAGCTGAGCACATGACCAGTTCCCTCCACATATCTGGTCACATTGATTTCATCATGGAATCTCCGCTCTGGCCATTGATTTTAGTCTTGGAAGCCCTCATTCAACCTAGTGATGGCTTGTCATCACCACACTGGTTGCCTACATAGCTATGGAGCACTGTTCACTCCATTGTGCTATAGATGGCTGTTGACTTTACAAGAAGGTACATCTGCCCATTGATAGGTCTTATTTTTAATCCTGATTTAGTTACTGATGACCTCTGTCCATGCAGCATATAGTACCTGGTTACATGATATTAATAGTACTTGTAGAGTAGCCAGAAATAATCTTTCTATTAAATCTGTTGTAATTAAAGAAGAACAGGCATTAATTGTTGACTGATCTGTGTGTGTGTGTGTGTAATACAGACAGTGTGTGCAAAATGTTTGAGAATAAATTATAAAGAAAATCAAGGATATTCAACAGAGAGAAAAAATCAGTATATTTAGAAAAATGTTTAATGTTGTAATATTATCCCTGATTTCCTGCAAGAAGTAGAGCAACATGACCTGACCTTTCATTGTGACTTTCAGATTTGAACTTAGTGTTCATCAAGGCATGAATACTTTTATAGGTACATGAAGAACCACCTCTCATTCCTCCTGTTTCCCTTCTGGTCCTAATTGAAATTCTCTTCATCAACAGGATTTGAGCTTGCTCAGCTAATTCTTCAGTCAAATCACCCAGTTTTCCTTTAACATTAACTTCACTCTCCTCATCATCTAATCGCCTTATAAACTAATATCTGATAGTGCATCCTATCACCTTGAGCTGCTCAACAGTGACCTTCATTGACAAGACAGTTTTGATTGATGATGTCCTGGACAAAATCAGCTGTCTTTACTGTATCTGACCACTTAGAATGTCATGTGGCCATGGATGGCATGTCCCTGTGAGACATCCCCAGCTCATTCCCAACCTTAATCATGAGGGACCTGGTTACTTTCAAGAAGTTGGCTATCTTCAAGTCACTGTGTTTGGTGACTAGTGCCATGAGCATGTTCATTTCATGTGTCATGTTAATTCTCTTGATATATCTGAAAGTGGAATGAAAATGTTAAAATTTGGTGCCACATAACATTACATTGTGTTGTCTTCTATTTATGGATCACTAATGGTGTATTTTAAATATCTGGTATACTGTGTGTGTCTGTGTGTGTAACAGGTTTACCAAAATTAAATTCTGTACAAATGAAATAAAATCAAAGGAAATTTAATATTTTGAATGAAATTCAATCTCTGCAGTTACGAAATTTTTTGTTATTTTGTTTATATTTCTCCTTTAATAGGCCAAATTAGTACTTTTCTTAATCTCTCTTGACTATCAGTTATTATATCTTTATCACTGTATATGTATGTATGTGTATATATATATATATATATATATATATATATATATATATATATATATATATAGGTAGAAGATCTCACTTTTACTATTGTTAGCCACTTTTGAATTTGTAGTGGCATTTGTAGTTTTTCATGTTGAGATGATTATCCAACATCCCATCTTTTTTTTTTGCTGGCTGCTTGTCAAGTATGAATGGAGTGAATTTTCAATTTTGTACTGTCACATACTGTGCTGTCAGCAGTGTGGCTAATACTGCCACTATTTGATTACAGTTGCTGATACTCTGTGTAAGAATCTGGATCTTGCCGTTCCAGATGCATTGCAAAAAGCGGAACCTGACCGAATTCCTTCATGTAAGTAATAATGTTTTCTATACTATAGAAACAACGTCACTTTTCATAACCAATAATCATTTTTATCAAAACTTCAGCACTACGAGATGCACAGTACAATTTTTCAGTACATTTTTTTTATTGCAGCCCCAAATACTTGTCATTATTCTACTAGATTATAATTTTACATTATAATTAATTTCATTATTCAATCAGTAAACTGGTTGTTAAGTAATATATGGCTAAGGAGAAAAAATGATTTTGAGCCATGAATCTCTAAGGAAACATACATTATAATTGTGCTTCCATCTTGTATAATAATCTATAGTTTAATTAACAATCAGTTCTCTCTAGTAAGGAAATTTTATCAAATAACTTGAAACATTAAATTTTTTTACTCATTTGTTCACAAAAGTGATCCATTCCCTATATGAGCTTCTATTTTCCCCTTAAAACATAATATTGACCAATATCAACAATTGAATAATGCTATTTAAAGCTTTGCGATATTTTCAAAGGTGTTTAGAACCACAAGGTGTCTATTTATATTCTTAATTTTCACATAAAAATTATTAAATACTTTTATCTCTGTCAGAATTCAAACAAAAGTAAAGTCAAGTGGATATTTAATAACAATTGACAATTTACTTCTTTTGTAGCATTTTGGTGCTTTGCTCAAAGATATTTTAATCTATTTGAAACAGTTTTATATTGGCACTGATAAGTTAAATGAAACTTAAAACTGGCTTCGATTTTTAACTTAACACCATATTCTAAAAAAACTTTTTCTTTTTTATTCTGATAAAATTGTATTTGGTAAGTGTACACTTATTACATACCCTATTCTGAAAGAAAAATTTAACTGCATTCAACAATGTTTTTCATTTGGTCATGTTATACTAGACATTCCTGTTTGACAGTGCCAAGTATATAATATTTATTTGTTGCCTTACAAATGCAAATGTGACAGTTTGATGTGGGGGAGTGGGGATATAAAAATTACCCCCAATCCCCTAGTCTTTTTTATGTCATGGGGTGGTACTGCTTCAGAGTTGAACTCTCTATAAGCAGAAATGGGTAAATAAATACTAAATAACCAATGATTTAGTTTGTTGGTTTGCTTGTATTTTAATTAGCAAAATTCAGAGCAGCTGTAGCTCTGTGAAATAATGGACTACCAATCAGCTTATTGAAAACTTTTCCCATTTATGTAGCAATTACTAAGTTTGTTTAAAACCCCTGGAGATTTTCTAATCATTTTCTAATCATTTTCAGTTCAATATCTAAATAATAAGCAATCTCCAACTTCAAGCAATATGTGATAGATATATAAAAAGAATAAGAAATGGTGCATTTAACACAACTCAGTATTTCAAATTATTATACACTGATATATCTGGAGAAGTCTCATCATCTTGTTTGTCTATAGTCACAGTTCATCTGTCTCCTTCATCGTATCTTCTGGCCATTGTCATGTGTACAAGGGATGAAATATAACAATCAAGATGAGGACACTTCCCTAAGTATATCAGTAGTAGTAGTAATTCCTCATGCTTTCAAGCACAATCTTCTTTAGCCAGTTTTGTCCCTTTTGTCCTTATGCCAAACTTAGCTAATATTTCATATTAGTTACAAGAATAAAATGATTGTGAAAACACTATATATATATATATATATAGAAAATGGTTTAAATGTGACAGATTTTTAATTTATTTGTTTAAATATTATTTTTAAATGGATACTCATATTTGAGTAGATGCTCTGTTTTTATTTATTTATTAAACAGTATATTTATTTATTTGCATCTACCAGCCTGAATATTTTGAGAAATCTTGTTAGAAAAATATGCATCCTGCTGGTTGAATTAAAAATCTGTCATATTTCCTAAAAAAAATTGTCCTTGTTTACGTTAAGATACAAAACAGATCAGACATGTATATTTGGAGAATCAGGTAGTACGTGTTCAAAAGCACTATTTGAGCTTTGTTTGAACAGTACGTCCTACGTGGTCGAATTGGTCTAAGACACATCAGATCTAATGACGGTTTCCCTTAGGGGTTACAGGTTTGAATCCTGCCAGAGGGCACATATTTTCTAAAGATTTCTTGAAATGTTCAGGCCGGTAGATGTAAATAAAAATGGAACACCTACTCAAATATGAGTATCCATTTAAAAAATAACATTTAAACATACATTTTACACACACACATATATATATATGAAACATTTATCAGTCTAACATGTTCCACTTTCATTAAAGCTTTGTCAGTTGATAATAGTGAAACATGTAAGATTGATAAACATTTTTCTATTTGTTCTTTATCTTATTATTCTGTCAGATTCTGATTCATATTTGATCCTTATATATATATATATATATATATAATGTCACTTAGCTGATTGATGTTACTTTCACCATCCTGACTCCAAAGTTTTATAGATGGACCCTCTGGGAATTACACCATCCACTTGTCTGGGTATTCAGTTCACATTTCAATCAACCTTTAAAAAAAACAACAAAAAAAAAAAACTCTTCTGAGTATTTTTTTTTCATTCTTTTCTTTTTTTTTTCTTTCATGATTTCTTTATGAATTTTTACATAATAAGTAATTAAAATTCACTATTGTTCTTAATGCATTTTTTACTAAAACATGAAGTATTTTTCAGTTATTTGTATCATTATTCATCAATAATACTGATTTATTAGAACATGTTTTCATGTTTGGGTACTTCAATGTGGTGTAATTATTAGCAAGCTTATCTTGCTAAATCAATTACAACTGAATAGTGAGTTTGATCCTCACTGGGTGCCCCTTTCGGCCTTGTCACATCTCAGCATAGCTTATAAAATCACCACAGGATTTGCTGGTCATGCTTGGAGATAACTTGTATTAGTTAATTCTGTCAAATTGTCCATTTTAGCTAATTTCATTCTCATGATGCTGCTTTTACACTGCTCCTGAGTATAGTGATTTTCCAAACATAGCTTAGATGTGGCACAATGACACCCAATGAGTATCAAACTCACTACTCAGTTGTAATTGTTCTGGCGGAATAAGCCTGCTAATCATCACACCCTGTTGAAGTGCCCTACTGCTCCTGAGGATATATGGATTAACAAAAAGACCACTTCACAATTACAAAATATCCGCCTGTATGGATATCAAAATGAGAACAGCCTACCTCTGTAGATTGAATAAAGGACTAGGTACAAAACTTTGAAAATTATAGCGAATGCAGCAAGCACTTAAATCTGGAAATTAAACAGTCAAAATATAACTGTGACAACCAAGATGAGGACAACGATTTGACTAAGTCAGTGTATAATAATAATAATTCATCCCCATCTCAGAAATTCAGATAGAAATTAGTTTATTTAAAAAAAAAAAAAAAAACATGATAGGAAACAGTATTTTGAAATTTTTTCATCATTCCCTATTAATATGCATTTGTCATATATGAGCAGGAACTGGTTATAAAATTCAAATTTTGTTCAATCAAACTCGTATTTTGAATTTTTAATGTTGTTTACCACAACATTTTCATCTATTCATTGTGGTAACATCAAGAATAAAAATGAGTTCAAGTGTTTGAAGAAAATTCAGAATATTAATGACTCTATTTCAGTGTTATAGACGATCTGATTATTTTGCTATTCCTTAATATAAAACTGATTTCCTTTAGGCAAAGAGAATGAAGAACCTCGAGAAAGTCTAATCTCTTCAGTCCCTGAGCCAGTGTTAGTGGATCCTTTGCTTGTGGATGGCAACACAGAACCCAGCATCTCCCTCCACCCACCACACATGCCCAGTGCTGTTGGCCACCAGGAACATATTGATGTCTCACAAGACACAAACGATCTAGTCGCACCTTTCCCTATTCCAGGAGAAGATGAAGTTTTTGAAGAATGGGAACCAGAGCCTGAACCATTTGATCCGTAAATATAATTTTTTTTCTTTTACACTTAAATAAACAATTACCTATCTTTTGGTAAATATTGGTTTTGTTTTTCATAACCGCGGAATACACTGGCAAAAACTACTTCTTTTTTTTTCACAAAATTAATCTTTTCCAGCATATTAAGAATAAAGAAATTATTGTATACATTATATTAATAATCCAGATTAACTTCTTTTTTTTTTTTTTCTTATTCTTTCATTTTATGCCAATAGCAGAAGGAAGCCAAGAAAAAGAATATATTATTCATTCTTTAGACAGAAGTAAAAGACTTGGTTTAACTACCAATTGGTTTATAGTTCAGTCAGTTATGTGCCATGTGTGATACATGCTTAGGCAATCATGTATCTTTTGATACATGACTGACAGGGCAGATTTATTCCCATGGTAGGTTGCCATTTCTTTCTGCGGTAGACCAGTTGCCATCCAAGGCTATAAAACTCGGTCTGTCCTGCTATTTACGCATAGCTGTGGGAGAAGAAGAGGATTCATACCTTTCCCATGGGTATTAGCACATAAGTGAATGTAATGGATCTGACTGGAATTCGAACTTGGCTCTCCGATTCCACAATCCATTACTCCACTGTAATTCTCATGCAAGAATATTTTTATCCAAAAGAACTCATCTTTTTTTAGCATCCATCAATCTGTATTGTTAAATAGGTGAGTAGGGAAACGGTTAAACTGTTGGACAAGATAACTTAAGGACAGTTAAATAAATCTAACCTTGAAAAACAAGTTAAATACTGTGATGAAGCAACAAATGTGATGAAATTAGTTTAATTAATGTGTTATTTATTTTGTTAATTTAATTGAAATTTAAAGAAAATATAAAGAATTTGTATTTGGTGTTGCTTGTGTTTTTTACAAATCTTTTTTATATTTTACTGTTTTTTTTTGTTTTTTTTGTTTTTTTTTTTGTAGATATCACTTTATTCGTTCATTACCACCCCTCACAGATGAGCTTCGAGCACGGGCACCTGCATTACCCTTAAAAACTCGGAGTTCACCTGAATTCTCTCTTGTCCTAGACTTGGTAAGTATCATTCCAAATTCCAAAATAGCCCAATCAATTTTTTTTTTATTTTTTTTTATCTATAAATGTTATTTTTGTGTGGTTAGTTTTCTTTGCTTCTAAAATTAATTTAGTAATTAATGAACTGCTTTTGCATAAGATACTATTTCTGAAACAATTAAATATTTTCATAAAAATCAAATCTTTTGTACATATTGCAGATTTCAAAACAAATAGAAAACTGTCATATCTTGAATTAAAATTGTCATGGTTCAAATTTCTTCTCTCTTTAATTAAACTTTCTTTTTAAACATTTACAATAAGTCAGATAAATAATGTCCTACTATAATAGTAAAAACATGTCTACCATTTTATATTATGACAGTTTCAATTACATTTATTAACCAGTAACAGTTTTAAATTATAAACTATTTTAATTCAATAACATTTTGTTCAATAAGTTAATATTTATGGCTTTCTTTTTGTTTTGTTTTTATATTTAAATATGTAATTTTTTTTTTTCTTCATTTTACAAAAAGCTATATAAAATTGCCATTATAAAAAAAAGTAATATACACACCCACATGTCATTGAAATGATGTCATTTGGAAATAGTTTTGAGATGTTAACTTCTATTGATAAAGCAGAATGTTTTCCTTTTAAATTCTCAAATTCTATTGGTCCTGACCTGGCATCTCAACTTCAGTCACTTTCCCACCACCATAATATAGCTTTCCAGTTCTTTTTCTATAAACATTTTCATGGTAAATGTTCTGATGAACTCTCCTCTATGGTACCTAGGCTCTCTGAATCTAAACGCATTACCAGACTGGCCACGAGATCTCATCATTTTAGAGTCTAATTGACTAGATGTAACCATAAGTTCTATGCTAAAAGTTTCTTTTCTCACACTTCTTATTTGTGGAACTCTCTTCTGGTTTTTTAATCTTCAAAGTTTGGTCTTCAAAAATTTAAATGCAATGTCAATCATTATCTTCTGTCCTTTTAAATTCTGTTCTCTTACTCCGGACCTTGCCTATGCAAAGTCTCTGTATAGAAACCAATGAACCAATCCCTATATCTCTGAGAGGGGGAAAATTATCTCTCCTTCCCTCCCCCCATATGCACTAAAACTACAATCCAACCCAAATAACCCAGCATACCAAAAAACATGAATTTCAATATATCCAGTTCTATAGAAATAAACTAACAGCCATCCCTTTATAATGGACTTTGAATCAAAGAAGCACTAGAACAAATAAACAAAGATCTTGATAACATAACACTACTCATAATAAATGAAGTAACTCTATGGACAATCTCCAAGCCTCACATAGACCTTAACATTGAGACAAAAAAAAAAGACAAAGATGCAATCAACAAAAAACATATACAGAGAATTAAGAGACAAATATTATGACTATAAACCATTCTACACAAATGGATAAAAAATCTGTGATAAAATAAGTGCAGCAGTCACAGACAAAATTCACAAACAAAACCAGATTACCAAATAATGCAGCCATCTTTATAGCTGAACTACAAGCCATAAAAATGGCACTTAAAATGATAGAAAATTGAAAAGATAAGAAATTTATAATATTCTCAAACTCCCTATCTAGTTATACAGCAATTAAAGAAAAGAACACAAATCATGTGTATGATTTCAGAAATCCTAGAAACTTGTCATCATTTAATAGAGCACAAAACAATAATATTGGCTTGGATTCCTTGCCAATATTGTCACCAAAGGAAATCATGGAGCTGACATATTGGCAAAAGAAGCAATGGAAAATAACTGACATCAAATTCCCATATACAGATTATAAAAACAAAATTACACAGAACATCAAAAGAAAAGCAAGCAATCAATTTGGGACACATTCCTAAATAATAAACTATATGAATGTCAGCCAACAATAAGAAAGAAGAATATAAAATCATTAACTGATCACAGACAAGACCTAGAATTGGACACATGTACATGCTCAAGGCAGAAACTACACCTCTGTTTACACACTGCAATCGATTTCTCACCATCAAATTTATCTTGATAGAATGTAAGAAGCACAAAATAAATACGTAGCAACTATTATCAAGCACAAAACCTTAACATGCTCTTCAAAAATGTATCTACTGCGCACATAATAGGATATCTGAAGAAAATAAAATACTTCCAACTTGGATTTTGAACTTGTGATATTTTGAAAATGATTTTAAAACCTCACAACTACTTGAAACACTTTGAAACATTCCTGAATAAAAATTCACTTTCAGTATTAAATGACCTGCAGGGGTTGATATGCTGGTAAAACAAATAAACAATCTGTTCTTTTATTGTTTTTGCTCCTTAATAGTGTCTTTCTTCTATTCTTTTGTACTCAGTAAGCTTTTGCGTGTTAGTTGCTCTGTTGCCTTGCTTGGAGAGAAATGATTTTTAAAAAAAAAAAAAAGTGTTTAAATTCTAAATGCTAAAATATTGGCATATTTACTACATTTTCTAATGCTATCACACGTTTTAATTTGCAAATATCTTAATATATAGGATATATAAATTGCTTATTGAAATCTTTCTTTGAATCTGCTGGATCATAAGGGGCTAAATACTGTAATATTGTAGTTTGGGAGTTTAAACCTGGCCCTCTCACAAATGCCCTTTATTATAAAACACTTCAGTTTTTGTTGTTTTTTGTTGTTTTTTTTTTTTTAATTTCTTTAGAAAAATGATTCAATTTTTGTTAGGAATCTTGAGAATTGAAATTAATTTGAACATACAAATCTACATAATCTCATGTACTTGTGAATTGATTATGTCTTTCTTATTTTTCTAGGATGAAACACTAGTCCATTGCAGCCTAACTGAACTGGAAGATGCCGCATTTACTTTCCCAGTTCTTTTTCAGGACATCACTTATCAGGTAATCATACAAAAGAATTCTCTCTCACTTTTCTTATTTGTTCTCTTTTTATCTCAACATATAATAGTTGGTAGGCAAAAAGAAGCCTTTAAATTTTTTAATCTTATGTTATCAGAATTTTTTCAATGATGCATTGTCATAATAAATTTTACATAAGTCTTTCATCTTAATTTCAGTTGTTTTTTATTGAAACATTCAAAACTTTTTACATTTTTCTTTTAACTGTTAACCCATTAACTGTAAACAAAAGTAAGCCATATGAATCAGAAATAAAATATGAGAAATTTAAGACTATTATGTCTAGTATTGCTAAATGCCATATGCTTTTAGGACATAAGTAATCATGGCATTCCATAGATTTCTTTCTTTATTACCTGTGAATTACTATACTTTCTTGGGTAAAATAGTGGTGTAGAGTTCTCCTTGGTTCTGGATTTCAGAGTTTTCTTTCTCTCAGACTGGTCGCCAGCTAAGGCTAGAGAGACAAGTCTATTTAACCCATATATAGATGAAGTTATGGGTTCATGCCTTTCCCAAACATATTAGTGTAAAAGTGAATGCAACCAACTATGCCAGATTTTGAACTCTGCTCACAAATTCCATTTTCTGTGCCAATAACCATTAAACTATTTGCACTTGAACACCTAGTATTACTAGTGTAAATGTAGCAGGGGATGTGATTATCCATGGAATTCTGCTATGTTTGACATCATTTGGGTTATTTTTCTAATTGGTCTAAATCTACAGAAAATGGAGGGTTAAATGACCTGAGTATGACCTGACAAGGTATGATCTAAAACAAGTCAAATTCAGCCATAAAAGTCAGCATTAAAATTTATAGGCAACATATGACAAGAGCCGGAAGTGTTTGAGATAATAACACATTTAAAATAATCTAAACCAACCTAATATTTGCCAAATATTGTTAAATGTTCTTAAATACTTACAATTGGCTGAAAGGGATGGGTTCAACCAATAAAAATTATATTGTATTTAGATTATATCTTTAGTCTTTCAATTTATGCATTATATATAGTCATAATATTTTCTAAAGAATACAAAACATTCATTAAAGTGTTATGTTAAAATTAATTAAATAAATTTCACTTTAAACATCTAGAAAAAAGGATAACAATTAAGATAAAATTGTACAAAAAAAGAACAGAAGATTCTATTGAGAAGATTGGTGACTTTATTGAAAGTACTGATGTGATAAATGTATGTGTTTTATGTTTATGTAGCTTTGGTTGAATAGGCATCTAAAAATCGTGGAGAGCATGGGAATAATTAGACTTTGCTGTTTGAATTATTCATTTCATAAAATGCTGCTGCTAAACAGTCACACCTAAAATGTCAACAAGATCAATCACATTCAGTTTCATTAACACCAATGGATGACATATTTAGAAGTAGCTATGTTTGGGTCTTGTAACAAATATCAAGAATTACTTATAGAAAGCTTTTTAACATACTGATAATCACCAATGGCTGTCAAATGCAATCCTCTAACAAATTTAAATCATAGTGTGAACCAGTTTTCCATACTGGGGGATCCACAAGGCAAATCTACAACTCTTATTTTTCTTTCTGGCTGCAAAATCAAAACAAGCCCTTGTTTCATCTCAGGCAGGTGATGGTCACCACAAAATGCTTGTTGCCAAATTCTATTTCTGCTGCTAATTGCAATAAATATACATTAATTGTGGCCATTCTTCCTTGCTACAAGTCTGTCATTGTGAGTGCATGCATTGTAAGCATAATGTTGATGTATGCTTAAAATTCAAACACATATTCAAATGACAATATTTTTGGTTCTATATAATTTCTCAAAGAAAATTTAGATTCAAAATTTTCTCCAAAGAATGTGATAAAATTCATACAAATGTTGGATTTTTTTTTTTTTTTTTTTTTTTTTTAAGACATCAAGAAAAAATTGTTTTTTGAATACTTCTTAAAGGTAATCTGAAAATTTACTTTCTTACAAAAAAAAAAAGGAACAAAAGAAAATAATTTTATAATTTGAATTTTATTTAAATGCTAATTATCTTTCTCTATTGGTTGCACAATTAGTTTTAATTTTTTTTTTTTTTTTTTTTTTTTTTTTCTGTGCCTTTTTTTAATTGGTGCTTCAGATTTTTCTCAGCCAAGAAGGGAAAATATATTTAATGGCTAACTACTATTCATTTCTTTGTGTTGATAAGTAAAAAAATTTAGGAATTCTGAATGATTTTTCTGATTGCAAAAACAATACAATTGAGTAAACATTTAAAAAAAAAAAAAAAAAAAAAACACTTCTAAGACTTCTCTAACATTTTACAGAAAAGGATACAAAGAGATTTTACACCTAATATTTTTTTAAGTTATTTTTCTTGCAAGTGGTTCATCCAATAAAAAAATTACAATGGTAGCTTACAATAACCCAAAATTGATGGGATAATAATATGTAAAGGTAATGATATGTCGATGTCATTTAAAGGCCCATACCTCCATTGATTGTATAGACAACATGAATTATCAGATTTTGAATAGAGCATAATAGTGGTTGTTGCATTTCTAAAATAGTGGTAATAAATCTATGGTTAATGTGTTTGCATTGCATGGGTTGTGTCCATTGGTCTGCCTAGTGACAGCTATGTTTCACTGCTTTGTGACCACTTGCCACCCATTCATGGGTATTATTATACCTAAGATAACAACAGCAAGTATGAGTTATTCCAACAGGATGATGCACTGTGTCATTGAGTTCAAGTTGCCTAAAATTAATTTGAAAAACATTCTAGAGACAAATGAACAGCTATCGAGATGATATGGCTCAACATTTCTCCAGGGTTCTTCCACATTTGTGGAATTAGTACCAAGTTGCTGCATTTTTTTTTCATTTTTTTCCCCATGCCTAATATGAAAATGAATTGCTTTTATCTTTTAGGTTTTTGTCAGAACCAGACCTTTCTTTCGGGAGTTTTTAGAACGAGTTTCTCAAGTATTTGAGGTGATCCTCTTCACAGCCTCCAAAAAAGTGTATGCTGACAAACTGATGAATTTGTTGGACCCTCAAAAAAAACTTATCAAGTAACGTATACAGTTTCATATTGATATTTCAAAAAATGCATTAAACAAAACTGTTTATTTACTTATTGCCTGAAAAAAGTGGTTTTAATATTAGAGATAAGAAGATAAACTTCAATATTTATTTTGTTTTTTATCATATATATATATACACACACACACACACACACACACACACACAGTTGTATGGATATGAGTTTGCGACCCTGGGTTTCACGCATTTGCGATCATCAGACAAACTGATTTATTTTTTAAAATTGGATCGATTTAAAAAAAAAATAAACCAGTTTAATGATCGCAAAAGCATGAAACCCAAGGTCACAAACTCATATTCATACAAGTGGATATGTTAGCTCTATCACTGATATTGAGCACTTTCCACTAAGTACTGCACATATAAAATTATTTATATACATATATATATATATATATATATATATATATATATATATATAACACACATATTTAATTTTGCAGTGAAAATATATCAAAAATGGATATAATTTTCCCTTTAATGAAAATAAAATCTCAACAAAGATTTAATGTGCATTTATCCTTTTTAATATGGGATTATGTCTATATTATGTTCAATCACTGGATTAAGCAATGTTGTGCCTGATCAGTATCTAGATGGATGACCACTTATAATAATAATAATGACAGGTGATTTAAGCTTGAATGTGCAGGTAATACAATGGATAATGAGTTGAAATGTCAAATTGGAGAGCCGAGTTTGAATTCCAGTTGGCTTCATTACATTCACTTAAGTGTACACTTAGGAAAGTTATGAATTCATCTCTTCTCCATCAGCTATGGGTTAAATAGTAGGACTTGTATCTGAACATCTTTTTTATCTCCAAAATATTGTTCACTTTCACAAAAAAAAAAAAAATTTTACAATCCAAAAAACATGTTCAGCATTAAATAACCTATGAAAAGTTGATAAGCCATGAAAAACAAGGCAAGCAATCAATCGAACTTTCTCAGTTTTGAAATATGCATCTATTCTCAATATAGAATGCAAAGTAAATTTCACCTCTTATTATGAATTGAAAATTTTTGGCACTCATCAAAAATGTATCTGTCTATATTTCTGAGATGAGGTATTATGTACACTATTTACATTATTCGGACTATTGTCCTCATCTTTGTCACCATATTTATTACAACGTTTTAGCCGTTGTATGCTCCGGCCTTCTTTGGGTGGTTGGAATGTTGAACTGAACCCTTTATTTCGCTCACTGGGGTAGACTGTTCTAGTTCTACATGCCATGTTTAATGGATGTCAGTTATCAGTTATCTCCAGTTAATTTCCCTCTGAAAGTTCTCCACTGCCTTAACCGGGTATTGAACTCACACTCTTTGGGTCCTGTCACTGGATCTAACTAACACCTTTATCCACTGTGCCATGTGTCCTTGAGGACATCCATTAAACATGGCACGTGGAACTAGAACAGTCTACCCCAGTGAGCGAAATAAAGGGTTCAGTTCGACATTCCAACCACCCAAAGAAGGCCAGAGCGTACAACAGCCAAAACGTTGTGATAAATATGGTGACAAAGATGAGGACAATAGTCCAAATAATGTACTCATCAAAAATGTTCATATTTTTCAGTTACAACTACAAATCTTAGCAAACTCCTTGTCTCGGGATCTTAACAAAGAACTTATTTACTTTTGAGGAAAGATGAAGATTTTTAAATTTATATTACTTAAAAGGATTATTAGCTGTGGAATACAATTTTATGAAAATGGACATATTCTAAATAATATAAGCAGTTTATGAATAAAGAAATATATTTGAAGAGTAGGAAGAATGCATCATACATTAAAAATGAAGTAATTCTGTTTGCATCATTTGGCATTATACGTTTTATTGTATATTAATTTCCTTTTATTCTTATGAAATCTTTTCTGTTTATTCTCTTACAGACACAGGCTGTTCAGAGAACATTGTGTCTGTGTCAATGGCAACTACATTAAAGATCTTACCATTTTGGGGCGTGACTTGTCTAAAACTATTATTATTGACAACTCACCACAAGCTTTTGGATATCAGGTAAGTTTATATTTCTAGATAAAAATAAATTCATGAAATCTTTTGATATATTTAGTAATGAGAGCCTATATTGGGAACAATATTCAAATCAAACCCTCTTTAATGCTTTCATTAAAAATATTGTTGATTTTAATTCCATTAATGTTAGTCGTAAATGAGTGGCCATTATTCATTTCTGACGAGTATTTCTTGTCTTAATTTTTGTTCTTTTTTCATTGTAACTCCTCAGATTATCAATCACTGATAAACAGATTGGAAATAAAGAACAGTCTTTCTGCAAGACTGAAACTCACATTTTGCCTCAGGGGGACATAACTTTTTCTCTTTTTTTTTTAATAACAGTTTCTCTACTGTTTGAGTGACAAATGTTTGACGGTTGTCAGAACATCAAATATGATCATATAAATTTCTTAGGTTTCATTTTCCCCCAATTACTAGGCACCATATTTAATATTATTTTAATTGACTATTTTGAATTATTTTTAAGATGAATTCCATTGCAAGATTAAATAGACTGTATAATGCAGTTGTATTCATAATTATTTAGAAGTACATTGATATACAAAATATTGAGAGCATGCTTAATTACATTAAGAGATTATTGGAAGTGCTTTTTCTAATAAAATGGGTTCAGAAATGAGAAATACAAAGCTTTTCAAATAAAAGCCAATATTAATTTTGTATCAAGGTTTTCTATAATAATAATAATAATAATAATAATAATTCCTCTTTAAAATGAAAGTTTTCTTTTTTAAAAAAAATAGCAATTCAAAGTATAATCTTTTGGTAGTATAGTTTATTAAATATAAAATAATTGACAATGTTTTCATCATAAATTATCTTAACATGATGCTATTTGTAAATGCTAATATGTTGGTTAGGTATATTTATTTACAAAAGTTCTCAAAGAAATTGAAAAGATTTTTTTGTTTTTACTTTTTTTCCCGCTCTCATTTTAGCTTGACAATGGCATCCCCATTGAAAGTTGGTTCATGGAAAGAACAGATCAAGAGCTCTGGAAACTTTTGCCTTTTCTGGAAAGTCTGGTGGCAATGGTAAGCTTAACTATTCTGCTTATAAAGAACTAGAACCAGGCTTTCTTTCATATTTCTCTAAAATCTTGGTATTAACGTTAATCATTTTTATAAAGATTAGTAGTATTACTTTTTTTTAATCAATAAGTCAAAAATATTAAACTATATTTGAACAATTTTTTTTATATAAGGACATTTTTCTGCTACATTTATAGTACATACAAAAAATTCTAACTTGACATATCTACTCCAAATGCATGTAATCTTCACAACACTTTTTAAACTTTGTTATTCCAAGGAGTGTTTTATATATATATATATATATATATAACTGTCTACATCATACACTGAACTTGTAACTCCCAAAAAATAAGACATTCACTAACAGATTTTAAAAGAAAAAAAATGAGAAATTATTTATTCCTTAAATAAGCTTCATTTTGCTTGTTAAGTATTAATATTCTGTTTGTCTTTGTGAAGTTTTTAAGTTATATGGCCAATTTTTCTATTAAAAACAAATGAAGATTTGGTGAAAAGATTTTTTTAACTTAATGAAAAAGGTAGCTGTAAAGATTTTGAAGAATTAGAATGCTGATTTTTAGTCCAAAGACTTTTAAGGCTTTATTGAAATTATCAATAATAGACTGAACATCTTGAAATGTGTAAGCCACAAAAGTACAGTCATTGGCAAAAAGAGATTATGTAGCTTTGTTTTAATTTTGTTATTAAAATGTTGATTGTACAAACCTCCACTTGTCTTGAATTTGAAAGTTAAATCCTTCAGAAAGTATAGCAGAAAAATAAAAAACCAAAAGAAAAGTAACAAGGCCACATTGCTTTGTGCCATTGGAAACTGGAAAAGAGTTTCATTGTCTACTTCAATATTTTATAAAATCTTTTATTCTCTTTTGTAACAGTAACATTTAACATCTTTTCTGGCACTTCAGGCTTTACCAGAACCTGGTTATGATACTAAATGCCTTAATGGGGATGACAAATGTCACATTGATAGATCTTTTGTTGCTTAACCTTTTCTTTTAACTGTTTTAAGCAGAAGTTTGTGAATTGTACTTCTGCCACATCAAAACACATGTCTCAAGTATAGAACTAATTCTTCATGTGAACTGCTGAACCAGTTGAGAATTACAGGATTAAGAATCTTTTTGATTACATCAAGTAGCAATATTCCTGTAATCATTGCAGAGCTTGTAGAGTGAATAATGGAAGCCTCTTTGAACCATTGGGAAACAGACCTCTTTCTCTAAACTAGGTTCAAAACTTATTGATGAAGTGAGGGTTAACATATTTGTAGATTTCAGCTGGAATTCCTTTGTCACTTAGTGCTTCAACAGACCTGATCTTAGTGATGGTAGGATCTGGTGAAAAAGCATCGACAACAGATTATTGTGGAAGATTATTGAATACCTTGTTGTTAATAATTGATTCTATGTTGAAAACATTTAAAAAGTGCTTGGCCCAGTATTTAATGATGATGTTTTTGTTGATCAGAAAGGTCATCAACCTTCGAAACAAGTTTATTTACTGCGATTGTTACAAATTGCCTTTCTCATTTTCCTTAATGGCCTGACCCATACTCACTAATTGTGAATGAACAGGTTATCTTAATTTCCTGTCCGTAACAACATGATTTAATATAATCAATCAATGGTAATGACTAAAGATGCCTCTGGCTGGTTTTAACAGGGATTTGCCTGCTGAAAGATTGCATTTATCACAATGACATTAAATTGACTGGAAAGAGGCAGCAACATAGGCCCTTTAGAACTGACCTTATCAATGCCATGTTTTCCTAATACATTTGCACAGGATAAATGATCACTATCTATGCAAGAATTGAAATTTACCACAACATATAATTTGTCATCAAATTTGACATTTTCTCAGTTTTTCCCCCAAAACTTAAAAGTTTTCTTAAATCTTAGCAGATGGCTTTATTTTGGGAGGTAAACAACTCAGAAGAGCCCCCAAAAGAAAAGACATGATCTTATCCTTAAACCCAAATGCAAGATCACTCTAGATAGGAAAGTTTGCAATTGACTCCCTATCTTTGTTTTCAGATCAACCAATATAATTGAAAGTATAATTTGAACCTTCTAGCTTTCCATAGTTTGCAAGTCATGTCTCACAGTGGCTATGCTTATGTTTTTCCTTCTCAAAACTTTTTCAATTATTGTTGGCATTTCTTTTATTGCCTGGTAAGAGTTTGCATTGCAATAAACATTTTTGTTTCAATTAGTTTTCGTCCTTGGTCAAACAGTAAAATACATCTGGGAGCAAAGCTTCTAATCAGGAGATTGGAGGTTTTGAAGCGAATCGAACCATCTCTTAACTGACGTTGTTCACAGGTCCACCCTGACCTGGGGTGGTAACACCTGTTTGGGTCCCAGTTATGGGTATACAGTTAACTCCCCAACAAATAATAAAATTGTCAACAATACATTTTTATAGCAAGATGACAATCAATATAACATTAAAAAAGTATAAAAATACATTTTTATAATAAAATTACCAACAATATATTTTTTATACCTCTACAAACTATCTAAAAACGTGTTTACTGTGAAAGTATAAAATTATGTACAAAATATATGTAGCTGAAACCATAAAATTGCTTACAAAATATTTAAATTTGGGTATTAAATAACCTATAAAGGTTGATATGCTGCTAAACAAAATCAGTCAGTTATGTGCCATGCGTGATATATGCTTAGGCAATCATGTATCTTTAAATACATGACTGACGAGGCAGATTTTTTTCTCACAGTAGGTTGCCATTTCTTTCTGTGGTAGACCAGTTGCCATCCAAGGCTATAGAACCTGATCTATCTTATCTACCCATAGCTGGGAGGAGAAGAAGAGGATTCATACCTTTCCCAAGGGTATTAGTACATAAGTGAATGTAATGGATTTGACTGGAATTTGAACTCTGCTCTTCAATTCCTCAATCCAAGCTGCTATCCATTACTCCACCATAACAAAATCAACCAACCAAATTCACTTAGTTTTGTTTTATTGCTGATTTCAAGGTATTGTATGCATAACTAGTTATTTTAACCTAATGACGGACATTTTTGAGCATATGTTTTTAGATCATCTTTTCTAGACTCCATCCCCACTAGTGCAACGCAATGTCTGTCTCTAAGGAGGGCTACTTTGTTGTGGAAGGAAAACATGTAACCCAGAAAACTAGAGACTTCCAGAAACATCTTTTATCTGTTCCCATTGCTTCATCATAGGTTTTTATGGATGTGTAAGAACTAAAGATTTTTCTAAAGCAAATTGGTTTACTTAAGAATATGCACATTGTGTAACACAAGCAATTGACCACTAAGTACACACTCTCCATCAAAACGTCAGATGTACAGTGTGTTGTGCATGAAATGAAATTCAAATTGAAAATGGCAAGCTTGACCTTGCATTGCTCACAATTTTCAGAATTTTAAGGTTAGAAAGGTTAAAATTAGAAGATAAAAGATTAAACCTATATGATTGTAATATATAAGTTACTGAAATTGGTAATATTTTTTTGTCATCAGTGTTTTGAAAAATGTTAATTACTTTTAATTTTCAAATTAAAATTTTTTTTATTTGAAATGAAAATTTCAAATTTAAATTACTATTGATTTTCTTATATCTTCTACCAAAAACTTTTTTTTTTCTTAATAAATTCTTTCAATATTAAAAAAAAGAAAAACTCAATAAATTAAGAAAACAATGGGTTGAAGAAATATTCTGTAACCATTTTCCAAATCTATTCATTATAAACACATTCACAACACATTGGATCGGCAATTAGCTGAATAAAAAGTAATTATTGTATTCCAAGGTTACATTTTAATAAACTAATTGCATTAAAATTAAAACTTATGACATAAAGGAACTTTGATGAGATCTGTAAATAATCTAAATGTCTGTTAAATATCAAAATAAATACATCAAGTTGCAAGGCAAAATATGCATAATTTCTTAAATGTAAACTGCCAACAGTTTTTTTTTTTTTTTTTTTTTTTTTTTCTTGTAAATGCTGAATTGTCTGACTTTCATTTTTATATTTTTTTTCTCTTTTAGAATGAGGATGTGCGGCCTCACATTCGACAAAGGTATCGTTTATACCAAATGTTGCCACCCTAATGAAACAAGGGAAATAACTCTGCAGTGTCTTAGAGAGATATGTACTTGACGACTGCTCACAGTTTGTTTTTTGTTTTTTAAGACTAGCAGCAACTGGGCAGCCGAAATGCTCATGGTCCCTCACACCTTAATGATCATCACTACTACCATAACCGCTGTAACCGCCGCCACCACTACAATTACACCTGAGGGACCATTGTAGGACACATTCCTCTCGGACCCCCCCCATTTTTTTTTTTTTTTTTTTTTTTTTCTGGAGAAATAAAAATAATAAAGATCTAAAAACTAACCAATAAGAAAAAAAAAAAAAAGCACTATATATCCTCTTAATTATTTTATCAGAAAAAATTGCTTTACATAAAGGCATTTAAATCCTGTGAGATATGGTCAGCACAAAACATAATGTACAGTCTTACTTCACAATCTGCCCACTGACCAAGGCCAGAGAACAAAAAAAAAATATTTTTTTCTATTATTAAAAGAGGGAAAAAAATAAACTCTACATTATCTCAGATTGCATGGTTGGAAACATCTGCAAAGCATCATCAACACAAAACTTTTATACTTGATGAAAGGAAAAGAAAAAAATATTTAACCAAGCAAAAATCTGAAATAGATTTTTTTTTATTTTTTAATACAAAGAAAATCTATTTCTTCTTGTAATATGAGAAAAGGTAAAATGGTATGAAAAATATTGTTATAAGAATTTTAAAATTTTTATGCGTTCTGTCTTGGGAACCCTTTATATAATAATTTTGCTACATCAGCCTTCTGCTGTGGCTGTCTGAGTTAGCACTATAATGCATGTTAGTTGTTTGGAGTTATTTTGGTCACCATTTAATTATTTTTAAATATTTCGACTCCATACACTGGTTTTGGGTTGCTTTCTTTCACTTTCATTTTTAATTCTTAACTTTTAAAATATGGCAGGAGGGAGGTTTTTTTTTTTTTCTACATTTTGTTGCTGTTTTATATTCTTTTTCTTTTGCTCATATATATATATATATATATATATATATATATATATATGCTGTCCTGGGCTCATGTGACTTTCTATATCCTTCCAAGTTTTTTTTCTTCATTCTTCTTGAATCATTAATGCAAATTCATACCTGTTCTCACCTTTTGAACAATAGCTTATAATCATTGAAAACAATTGTTTTTCTACTTCTTTACTGATGACAAAACCTCATATTCAATCTGACACACTTGAATCTGTTCATGATACAGTGTTGCATGTAAGAAGCAATTTTCAAAAAATTAGGTTTGTATTAAATCAGAAAACAAATGTTTTTACTCAAACAATAACAAATATTGATTACAGAAAAGTATTCTTGCTATTTAACAATCTCCTCTTCCCAAATTGATATAAATTCAAAATAACATGAATATCTTAGATGCTCATTATTTAATCTGATATTATGTTTTATCCAGCAATAATTTTTTTAAAATGTGATCTATAAATGTTTCTAACTGATTTTCTTTAGTTTTTACTAGGCACATTAATTTCCCTGCATTTTTACCATATGCCTTATTGTCTACATGTCTACTGGGTGCAAGCAATCTGTTTCTCTTGTTATAAGTTGGAGTCTTTGTCTGGTGTTCATAGTGCCTATCTATTATATGAATCTCACTGCAACACTAGTTGTGTTGTGATCACTAGAACTTTAAGAGAAGCATTTGCTTTTCACCTCAGTAAACATGTTCATATATTTACTCTTGAAAGAATATACTTGCTGCACATTTCTAAGACTTCAATACTTATTTTTGTATGTTGAGGTATTTTAAAAAAAAAAAAAAAAGTCTTTAAAGTAATTTTTAGAGGTTATTTTTCTTCTCTCTTATATTCTGATACTGTGTTGTTACATTTTCCATATAAAGACTATTTAGCCATTACTTCAGTAAAGAAAAAGAAACCTTACTACTGCTTTTAAGTCAAGGGAGAATGAGCAAAAGATCTAAAAAAATATGTTTCTAATAGACTGCTAAGAAATCATTTTCTAGGAGGAAATGGAGATCTATCACAAAAGGTGATAATAGATGAAATACAGCATTTATTTACATGTGTCATTACTGTTAATTTTATGGAAGTTATTCTATAGCAGTGGGTAGTAAGTTAGGTTCTTATGAGGGAGTTTAATTCTCCTAGGTACCCCTCAATTGGGACCTAATGATTCTGATTCAGATAATTTTATTGAATAACCATTTCAAGTTGTTTTATTCTGATTCGCCAATAATAGAATGTTGGACTAAAATTGAAGATTTTAATCACTGTTAACACAGATACATGCTTATTAGCTATAATACTGACTTCAGAGCTAATCTAAACTCTCATCTCAGAAATTAAACTTGTAAAATATACAAAATTTGTTTAATTTATACTTCTATCACTGATGTTCACAGTAGTCTGTAAATAAATTTAAAGCCCATTGCAAATTTTCTCTCAATTTAATTATTAATTTGCAGTGGTTAAAGTGCACTTGTAACTTATCTTTTCAAAAAGACAATGTTAGATACCTTATTAAGCTTTTAGACTATCTTTATTAGTGAGTAACAAATTTAGCAATTCTAGAAATTCCCCAATCAGCAAAGAGGACTCATTTCAATTTTTCCAAATCTGCCTCAAAATAAACCTTTACACTTTGACATCCAAACTACTTTCAGCAAATTCCTACAGCTGTTTAAAGGTTTTGATTTCTTTAGTTTCGCCATAGTTTCGGAAATCAGCAGCTGCCTATGTTCGTCTTTTGGCCTTATTTCTTCAGTGATTGTTTTCCAACCAGTTCAATTCTTTCTATTTTCCTTCCCATATCCAATTCTGTGTAATTGGTTAACATCTTTAAAGGTTGTTTGAATCCTGCCAATTAAAAATAAACATACTACTGATTACCAATCTCCCATATTTTAAATGATCATAAGCATTGTAAATTGAGATTATTTAATGTAGGATATTAAAGGCTACATCTTTTATCATTATAAACTTTTAATTTATTAACTAACAAAAATATGATTTTGTAGTTATTAAATGATACTGATTAATAAAAATTACTGATGGTGTTTTTATAAGAACCATGGATGAATCATCAGATGATGTAGTTAGTCATTTGGACTATAAATTGATGTTAATCATGTACTTACTTTCATTAACAATTATTTAAAATTGCACTTCCTATATTTAGTCTCCTCAATCCTTCAAAATCAATCATATACATTATTGCATTGGTTGCTTTCTTATTAACAAGAATATGAAGCCATATTACACTTTTTTATAATGTGTGTGTGTGTGTGTATAGATTCAACATTTCTCTAAAATTTTCTTTAATATCAGTGAAGCAGATTATAATTTTGTGAACTTGAAGAAATCTATTTTATTGTGAGGTACAAAAATCACATACATTTCACCCACTGAGAGTGAATCCCAGTACATCACTTTTGGATGGGTTTACAGTTCATATAATTCACTTATTGCAATATGTTTCAATTTTACATTCTATTTTTTCAAAGAATTACAGCTGCATAGACTGTTATGTTTCATAAACATTTCATCTCATCACAAAAATAATATATCACCTCAATGTCAGTATCATAAACCCTTCATAAAAGGAAAAGTAAAACCTCGTAATTTTAGAAAGTAAATTTTGCTTCTAATTCCTCTAATGTTTCCTTATTTAATAAACATTGATTTATGCGATATATTTTTAGAATAATAAATTTTTAAGATTTCTATTTTTATTGACTTTTATGTTTACATTTATTACGTATAAAACAATTTTTGAAGGCTTAGTCTTTAGAAATGATAAATTTCCTCTTGCACCACTTAGAATTGTCACTGATCAGACTATTGCTTAACTTTAGTGATCTATGCAAAAATCAGTTTCCAATGTCACAGCTTGCTAAACAGTATTTGATGAAAGTTTATTAGAAATAGGCAAGATTTTTCTGCCAGCTACAAAAACAAGTCTGTTTTCCTGTATTGGTGACTAATCTTGGTAAAGATGTTGGTTGAATTGTTAATAGCAAATCATGTAGACTTTGAGCAAGTCTTTCAAATCCTACTTTCTTGTGGTCAATTTGTTATTGTATTTGCAAAATATTTCCAAATTGTATAAATATTTCATTTTTTTAAAACAAAAACAATCTTTATAAATGTTTAGTATTATCTGAAATCATCTTTTATAGAGCAGTTGTAACTGCTTATAAGTTATAATCATAGACTTTTAAAAATCTATATTTTTACAGACACTATTCGTGATATAAGATTTGTCTAAAGAAACTTACTAAATAAAAGAAAATGATCTTGTAACTAATATTACTTTGTTGTACTTACAGCCTGCAACAGCTCTTCAGATAATAATGCAACTTTCAGATTTGCTAGTTGGGGGCTAGCAAGTGTCTAAAACTGTCCTGAAACTGCAAGGCAATAAGATTCAAATGGACTCAGGTAAAATTCAGATTAGGAAATCTCTTATGGAACAATTAACCATCAATTCTGATTAAACTAATGGCTTTCATTTTTTTTATAATTGAAAGAGTTTTCTTATTTTAAAATAGAATTAAGAAATTTAAATCATTTATGAAGAGAATTTACATGGTGCCACCACCTGACAAATAGAAGAATTGCTATATTTTTCTTCTACTCATTTGCCATTATTTGAAATTTCTATACTAAATAAAACCAGGCAAATTTATCTTCCTGGTTTCTATTAAACATTATTGCATGTCTGAGTGTTCTTTGTTCATTTCACCTTCTTTTGTAACCGCAGGCCAGTCAGTCATTTAATCTTACTGTTCTTTTTCTTATTATTATGACAGTTGGTAAAAACAAAAGCAAAGAAGAATTAAGCAAATTTTGCAGCTTATCAGATGCTTTAAACCATCCAGATTTAGATGATAATCTCTGAGCAAACTATCCTCCACTCCATCAGCAATTGTTTTATTGACTTTTCAAGTAATTTAAAAAGTAAAACTTCTTTCTAGCAGTTTTAAGCCTTCATTTCTTAGCTCTACATTTTCAAAACCCCATTTTTATTTTTGGTTGATATCATCAGCTTATAAGATTATTATTATTATTTTATTTGAAATAAATTATACCAAAGCAGATTTTGAATTAGATTTACTTTTTATAATATAATTTTTGTCCTGGAAGATATTGAGAGAATTAAATGTGATTTCTTTTTTCTTTTCTTTTTTTTTTTCATCCTTTCAAATACTCTTTTTGTAGGAAATCAGCATGCATTGCTCTAGACAGATGGATTGGATTTAATATAATAAGTATTAAAATGTAATCAACACAGAAACTTAACATTGAATTTCTCTTATTCTTTTCTTATCATAATAAGTCAATGAAGTTATTTTTGCTTGAAAAAATCTGTTAATGATTTTTGCTGAGCAAATTGTTAGTCAAACAAAATGGTTGCCAGATTGAATCAAATTTACACTTTTCATTAATTCTCAACTTTTGAGTTTACCAAACTTCTAATTTGTCCAACTTTTAATTTCTACAATAATGGGATAAAATTTATTTGGATATAAAAACATTATTAATAAGGGGTTCATTTCTTTTTTTTTAATTTATAAGAAGACTGTCCTTTAGTCTCTTATAGAATTATAGACAAGAAAAAAATTATTCCACTAATACATTCTATGGAAAATGGCTGGAAATGCATCCTGTAAGCCGCAAAAATTGAATATTTGCCTTTTTTTTTTTTTTTTTTTTTTTTATTGTTATGCCCATTTTGTAATGTTGAATTTGAGCTTGTTGTTTTGTTGTTGTTTTTTAGATATTTAATTGTTTTGATTCCTGTTTAGTACAAATTGTATGGACACTGTTAAATAGTATGGAACACTTTTCTTTTTTTTATCTAAACTCATATTTTCTATACACTAGATATTTTTTTTAATTTCAATTACACTAAAAGTCTTTTTGAGGGCTTAAAAAAGTAGATAAATTATTATAAGTGAGGAAATAATTAAAAAAAAAGCTATCTTTTAACAAATTATTCCTTATTTATGAAGAATGGATCATATGACTTTGTCAATGTGATATATAACTGAAATTTTTATATTCCCCCCTTAATGATTTTTTAAGCTGTTTTTGTTATTATTGAAATTAATTTTTCTGTTTCTATCATAACAGAAAGAAAGATTTCAAAGTTGTTTTTAAAGGTGTGTTCAAAATATAAGCTCAGTTAAAAATTACTAAATTGTATGTGTTAATATATGTAATATTCAGTGTGTTTGTGTGTGTGAAGTATATTCAGAGTAAATTGGCAGATCATGCTCTAAAAATCACAAGTTGACAGATCAGAAAGATTTTTTCCTGTTTTAATGCCATTACTTCTGCTAGGAATCATTTAAATTTAATAATGTTTTGTGAAGCAAGTACTGTATTGTCATTTTGAAATATATTTTAAACTATATATTGTTTATACATTTTTTTTTTTTATGGATACACTTATTTGAGTAAATACTCTGTTTTTTTTTTTAATTTAAACAGTATTAATTACATTTACCAGCCTGAATATAGGTTCAATTCCTGTTGAAGAATATATATTTTCTACAAAATTTCTTGAACATTCAGGCCGGTAAATGTAATTAATACTGTTTAAATTAAAAAAAGAGACCCTTTACTCAAATAAGTGAATCCATTTAAAAAAAAAAAAAAAAAAACCTATAAACAGAAAATATATTAAAATATTTGTCAGATTTAATCCATAATATATATATATATATATATATATATATATATATATATATATGTGTGTGTGTGTGTGTTTGTGTGTCCATGTCTGCGTGCACATAAAAATTCAGATATAAATAAAATATATCTGTAAAACCACAAAAGGAAAACTACGGTGGGTTTCATTCTCTCATGAACTTTATCAAGACAAATATAGGGATTTCTTTTTACAATGTGCATTTATAAATACAAGTAAAAAATATCATTAGGTTTGCAAAATATTTTAAAATTAAAAACTGCTCAAAAAAATATTCTTCAGGCTAACTGTGAAAGTCAAGGTAAACTATGGAAGATGCTAAGTGATGTAATTTAATGTCTAATAAATGAAAGTGAGTTAATATTATTATTACAGTTGTTGAATTTTTTATTTTGAAAACCTAACACCATTTTTACCTTTGTTTATAAGTATATGTCACAAAATAAAATCCTTACATTTACCTTGATAAAGTCTAATTGAAGACAAAATACATTGGTAAAAAAAATTTCTTTTGTTTTATATATATGTCTGTATGTATGTATGTATGTATGTACGTACCTCCAAAGACTCACTAAAAATGAGCATACATGATGAAAAAATGCCGCAAACTTTTAACGTCATAATCTCTGTTAAGAGGAAAGACCAAACAGTGTTTTGATTATTAAGTTGTATTTTTTAATCCCTTTTAGAACCTCCAAAATTTTGGTTTTCTTGTGCGATTGAGCATGAATTAGTATAGGAAAATTTAACATCATTTTTGCATTGAGATACACATGGATTTTGAAATTCTCATTCACAATTTTTTTTTTTTTTTTTTTTTTTTTTTTGAGAAAATCTTTGTGTGTATATATATCTAGATATTAGATTATGGAGAATATTGTCCTAAATTTTTGAGATTACTGTGTAGTTAAAAAATCATATTTAAAAAAAAAAAAGGTGCTCACATTATATTCAAGTAATTTTTACAGATAATCCAACACTAACCCCCCTCCCCCTGAAGAAAATAGTTAAATTTCTGGCTATCAATAAAGCTTTCAACACCTAATAAATACACCTACCTCCCTATTAAAAAAAATGCAATATTTTAAACTAAAAGTAAGTAAAATTTGTTTCAAATCAGATTAAGCATATTTTATTTTTAAAAGATTTTTTTTAATAAAAAAAATTACATTGTGCTTATAGGTGGCTAAAATCAGCAATTTTTAGTGTTTTTTTCAAAAAAAGAACTATTTCCAATTAATTTAAATTCGTTTTGAAATGCAGCAAAGTATTTTGAACGTTGGAAATATTAAATTAAAACTAAAATAAAAGCTCAAGAAAGATTTTTAATTTTTAAAATTAATTTTAAACCTTTGGTATCATATTTCTTTGGAGGTACGTATATACACACACACACACACACACATTTGTGTGTGTTATTTTCACCATAAAAATCATGACTACTGCAAATGTAAAAATTAAACTTTTGTAAATCTTCCTTTGAAAATGAAATCTTTAGCACTAATGTTTTGTGGATGAACTGGGAGAATGACAAGGCAGCATTTTTCTTTCATTTTTTTTTATAGCAGTTGCTACATTGAAATTTATAAAGAGACATAACATGTAAAAAGAAAAATTAACCAACTTATTCATTGAAAGAAAATTCTTTCCATACAAACTTTAGTCCTTTAACTACGCTATTGAGATCAACATGAGTGTATTATCCATGTATTAGGCACCTATTTTTTGTGGATAAATGCTTGGAATTTCTCTGTTTAGTCTATATAATGGGTAAGTGATATGAAAATATTTAATAATTACTAAATAAACAATTGTAAACATTCAATTAACTAAAAAAGTGAAATAATTTTTTTTTTTTTTTTTTTTTTTTTTCACCTCTTTTGTTTACTTTTCTAGATTCTTTGCCATTTACAAAAAAATTGACTAAAATGTGAACTTGATAATTAATATCACTCAGTTAAAAATAAAGTTTGCATCCTCATTCTGAAAATATTCCAAGTGCTTGATTGCATAAATATTTAAAATCTCAATTGCAATGGCTTACGTTATACACATTAAAACTTTCTATTTCATTTCTATGTTATAGCACTAAATATTTTTTTTTATTCATTGTGTTTGAGATTTTACTGTCAACTTCAATTTCATGTTCTACTTCTCTCTCTAACCTAAGGCAAATAATTAACAAGAAAAACTCTTAGTTTTGGATAAATGATTTGTCTTGAAAAATATGCAAAAACATTTGAAGGGAATCAAAAAACTTTTTTTAAACTGATTTTATCATCTCACTTGAAATTTTATTTTCTTGGAGAATAATTCAAATTTATTGCAGAGAGTATGAGAATTTTTTTTCACTTATAAATAGCATTACATAGTCTTTTCCTTTAAAAAAAAAAAAAAAAAAAAAACTATTTAAATTTTAGAAATATAACCCTTTCTGTTGGCGAGTTGTTACACATCTAACTTTATCTGACTTTATGGTCTGTTGGGTGAGGGGAGGGGGCTTACAAACACTTTATAACTTTAGCTATTGATTTTTACAAAATTGATGTAAATTTATTCAAAAACCTGATTCCGCATCTATAACATAATGATGCAAATCACGTGTATTAAGTGTCAATGATCCAAAATAGTCATATGACATGAAGAGTTTACTCAAAATAGTCTTTCCAAAAAACAATTACAATGTAATAATCTGAACAAAATGCAAATTATTAATGTTGTTGCCTGTAATTAAAGATTGTTTTTATAATTATTGGTTTGGGGCTAATGACATGTCTTTCATTTTGATAATCTTTAATCAGACATTGATTCAAAGTAAAAATATTGAAATTTTTGCTTTGTGGCTTTGATCAAAATTCTAAGTTTTATCATTTTGTTCTCTTCTATTGATCATGATTAAATTATTTAATGTAAGATATATGAAAAAATTAAAGATTTTGCATTATTTTTTAAAAAAATATATTGGCATAAGCTGCACCTTAAAAACTTTGATAACTGCTGTAGAAATCATTTTTTCCAATATAAATTTTGAAATTGACTAAGATGGGAAATGCCATTTACATTTGGTAATATATTTAAAAAAAAAAAAATCTAAATTTTTGCCCTTAAATTTAAAAATGAAAAGGCTTAGAGCATAAGTGTTTTGTGGGTTGGAATTGATTAGACTATTCATGAACATTGGAAGATTATGCTTATATTCACGTTGGAAAATTATTCATTGTTGAAATCTTTTTTGCATTTGGATAGCAATTACGTGGACAATTAATGAACTCCAAAAATGTGACCACTTTATTAAAATGTCCTATTTATTGCTTTTAGATTGTAAACATTAAAATTCATCATCAAGTCACTTAGGTTTGGTTTGGTTTGGTTTACGGCATATCAACCTCAATGGGTCATTTAATGCCGATTTCTTTTTTCTTTTTTTTTTCTTGGTAATATTTTTGTTTTGTCAAAAATCTATTTCTGGTAATATTTTTTCCTCAAAAATGTGTAGCTGGTAATATAATTTTAAAAAATGTATTGCTGGTAATATTTTCAAAACATATTGCTGGTAATAATTTTTTACAAAGTATTTCTTGTATTAAAACCTAGTTTTACACTTTCATAATGCTTTTTACCTCAGTCTCAAGGTTAACTATTTGCCCATAGCTGGGACCCAAACAGGTGCTACCACCCCAGGTCAGGGTGGACCTGGGAACACCAGCAATTAAGAAGTGATTCCATGCTCCTCAAAGCCTCCTGATCAGAGGCCTTGCTGCTGGACATAGTTTATCGTCTTACCCTGGATGTGGATGTAGTTTATCGTCATAACCAGGACGGCAAATCACTTAGGAGTTTTTCCTTAGTTCATTATTATGTAATGACATTGTTTTATCTCAATTGACTTATAATTTTATTTGTTTCACTCTTTGAAATAAAAAATGAAGGTATCTTTTTTTTTTCTTTTTAATTACAATTAGTCTAAATTATAGTAGCTTCTGTTTGGTCTCTCTCTCTCTCTATATATATATATATATATATATATATATATATATATATATATATATTTCTTACAATTTGTATTAAGATACCATTAGTTAATGACCATTTTCACCTATGAATTTTAAATTTAAAATTCACAGAATTTTTCAAACTGTTTATGGTGTCAGTTTGTAGAAGAGGACTAGTTAGTTGGGGAAGGAAAGAGTGTGTCAGAGGGGACTGAGTGGGAGATATGACAGAAGAAGGCATAGTTACAGGAAGTAATGTGGGGTATTATATTATGGAGGTAGGAGTGGGCAATGGGGGAGAAGGAGAATCTGATGAGCTGACCTACATCTTAATGGTCACATGGCTAAAGCTTGATTCAATGGGAATCCACAGAAATTAATGAAAAAACCTAATTTATATAATTAATCAAGATATAACCTTTGTGAAAAGAAAGAGAGAATTCAGAATTCTTGGTGTATTAAATTTGTGCATATACCAGAACCCAAAATTTAGGGAAATATTTTCAAAGATTTGGAGGGAATTTGGATATATATGCATTCATATTCACTTGGATTATACCACCAGATTACTACCTGTGTGTGTCATATGCAGACAGTACTGTTTTGCTGTATCACAGCTCCTCGGTGCAACTAGGCATCTGAAAGCCTCAAGCCAGGATCAAAACCTGACCAATTTTGTGTCAGTCAGAGTTTCTACCCCTAAGCCATCAGCACTCAGCAGAGAAATCTAATTCTAGAAACTGCTAATTCTAGCGTATTGTTTTTAGAATGAAATTTAAACAAATGGGATTTTTCCTCATTTTTATTGCTTACACTTCAGCCTCCAAAAATGATTTTCCAGTTAAACAAGCAGGTTAGGTTTATCTTGGCAAATTCAAAATTTCAGTAATTCCATAACATATTCTTTATTTTAAACTATTTCGGTATAAATTATTAATTTTGTAAGTCTTATCTTGACTATTTCTTTCTGTTCAACTAATTCTCTTTAAAATCTTGTAAATTCAACGCTATCAATAATATTTTCATCATAACTGCACAAATTTCATTTACATTGTCTCTTGGGAAAGACGATGGCACTTAGAAAGCAGGAATTCTGATTTAAAAGTTAGAGTGAAGTTGGAGTGAAACTCAAAAGTTGGTTAATTGTGGATTTTATTCTTTCAGATTTCATTTTTAAGTATTCTCTCATTCTGTGTTGGGATTTGAATCAATTTTGAAAAATTATCTTTGCTAGAAAAACATTAGTAAACATGAAATGCCATGTTGGTGAAACTATTTACTATAAATTCACCAGTAAAGATAGACTCAAATCAATGAACTTATTTCTATTGAGTATTTGTAAAAGCTGTAAACATGTTTAGAATAAATATCTTTTTAATTGTCAAAAATATCTGATAAAAACTTATACTCACTTGTTGAAAAAAAAATAAGTATTTTGCATTAACAAAGTTTCTCCTGAAACAGTTTCAAGTTTGTCATTTAGATAATGTTGTAGGATATTTACGGACCATAATGGGTATGTCCCCCATTCATATAAATATAGTAGTAAATACTGTATGTTGGTCTACAGTTGGAAATTCATTGTAGAATTCACTAGACTCACTTCTAGCAGTTGACTACTTCATCTAAGCACTGCTGGCGAATCTTATATATGTTGTTCTTGTCATAAGTATTATCGTTCATTGCCAACCTTCATGTGATTATTCTATTCAGTAACTTTCCCTAGGTTACAACAGATATGATGAATAATATTATTTGTTTTAAAAAGTGTAATCACAAAATTAATGCACAATCAAAATAGATATCTTATCAAAATATACAGAATAAAGACGACTATTATTTCAACATGGCTATTGATAATATTTGAAATCTTTCCTTTTAAAATGAGCTTTAATCTCCAAAATCTTACACTTTACATGTAAGGGTTTTATATTTTGAAATAAGTTTTTAATAAATTGAAGTACTAAGCAATAATTTGAGAAATTATAGAAACAATTATGTATAATTTTTAGAAAAAACTAACAAACAATTAAAGAGTGAGTAAATTAGGAAAACGAGGTTTTGACTTCATTGTCTTTGAGAATAAAATACAGAAACTGAACATAAATCCAATTGACAAAACCCCCAATATATCAATAAATGTTAATAACAAAACATTTTCCTCTTGATATTTTTATGTTCTCATTCGGAGGGAGCCCATGACAAAAATCTAGAAAATAAGTTGTCTACAATATACAGGATATGTGATAGCAAAAATGTAGCTAACTTTATTTTTTGATATGTCAACATCTTCATATATTTTTAATATTCCAATATATTCATTTGTTCTTTACAACTTGGGGAGGAAAATAAATAAGTTTAGTCTACCTTGAATTGAAAAGAAATACTTTTCACCACATAAAAAAGTAATGTCCCTTTTTTAAAAGTTCCATGATTTTTAAGCAGTTTAGGATATATTAAGGGGGGGGGTCTGAAAACATGATACCTTCCTTTCTTTATATTCTTTACTTCCAGTTTTAGGATACATCCATTGAGTGTATTTTCACCTCCTTTGTCATAAATTTATTAAAAATTGATGAAACATTAAATCTATATAAAAATATTCTCTGGGAGGATTTCTTTTTTTCTTCATATTAATTCCATTGTCAGGTTTTGTTTGCTCTTATGGCTACAGAAATTACATTTATATGGTAGACTGTAATGATAAAATTACAAGACTAACAATAACCAGAGCCAGTGCATTTAATGCTTTTCAAAGCCGCTCTAAAGAGAAACACTCAGTATCTTCAGTTACATTTTTAGCATAATTAAAGGAATCCATAAATGATTTATGTGTAAAATATTTTTTTCTCCTTCCTATAATTATTAAATTATAAGGAGAATATTTAATTGTTAAAAAGAAAATAAATTTTAAAATGTAAACAAAAATTTGCTAACCAACCAATCTGTTTAAGGTAAACTTTATGGCTAATATAATTCTTAACTCTGCCAAATGTATTGGATTGGAAATCTTTGATTTTTATGCATAGTCTGGCACAGTGTCAAAATAGTGGAGCTCTCAGTCAGCATCAGTCCACTCATACAATGCCAGGTTAGTTGAATAACTTGATATTGTATTGATTCTAATTTTTAACCAACAATATCAGCTTTTATGCATTTAAGGCAACAATTGAATTTAATGAAATTAACTCATAGATGAACTACTTGAGAAATGTATTTTTATCTGTCTTTATATGATTTATTGTGTGCGCTTGTTCATTTAATTAGAGTATCTTATTCTAGTAAAATAAGTTCTAAAATGATATAAAAATGCACTACTAACATGAACATCATATTGTCTGGTCTTATTTCAATATTTAAAAAGACATGCACAGCAGTTTTGTTACCTAATTTTACATTTCTTTTATAAATGCATTTCTTTTTCTGTGAACACAACATTTTCAACCCATTTTCTTTTTATAAACTATTGAATATTTTTTTACACAAAACTGAAAAAATTATTTTTTATCTTTTTAGAAAAAGTCAGAATTAATAGACAACTCGAAAATGCTGAATTTCCATTTCGATTTTTGCCCCCAAATGACTCTCTTCTAAGTAAGATGAGGTTCATGGAAGTTGAAGCTAGTTTCATATGCATTTGAAGAAAGAAAAAAATAAATGAAAACATTATATATGTCCATGACTTTTAAAAGTATAAAAAGTTTTAGGAAAACAAGAATTTATTAATATATATTCTGTTTGGAAAATCTACAATAGTATAGTCCATTGTGGAAATTAGTACTCACCCCCCTCCCCCACAAAAAAAGAAAAAATAATAATACTACATAGGTCCTAATAAAACTTCTTAAAAGGATTCTACTTATTTTTGTCCCCATTTGTGTTTGTGCAAGAACACTTAAATTTATCTTTTACTTTTATAGCTTTTAGTCTTTCCAAATTAGCCCCAAAGGTCGCATGAACAGTTGATAAATCTTTACAAAGATTTGTTGAACTTATGAATTAAGATCAATTGCTACAAAAGAATTTTTCATAACCCTTTCAAACATTTAATTTTTATTATTTTAAAGAACATTGTTGGTTCCAAAAAGGGGCATTCATTCAAAACACACACACACACACACTTGACGATTGAGAAAATTTCATCATATATCCATCCAATACTTGTCATTAACATCCATGCCCAAGTAAAAGCCAGGATCTTGATTGCTTCTTTTTTTTTTTTTTTTTTTTTTTTTTTTTTTTTTTTTTTTTTTTTTTTTTTTTTTTTTTTTTCTTTTTAAGGCAAAATTATCCCTTTCAATCCAGAAAAATTGGTTCAACATCAAACCCAACTCAGTGACATTTGTGTCTTTGTAAAAATCTAAAATATTTTACATGAAATTTCTTGAGTTAACTACAATAAGGTAGAATAGGAATAAATTACATCATAGAATTGGCAAATTTCTTTTGCATTTGCAATGGCAACCAATAACACAAAAATGATTCTATTATAATCAGAGGCTTTATGATAAAATGCTCTTTAAATATTGTTTACAAATAACTAATTCCTCCAACCTCCTGTTTCCAATTAAGAGATTCACTAAAAGAGGCCATCATTTTTCTTTTCTTTCTTTTCTAAATTCTCATCAAATTTGGATGGCATATGACTTTGATGCTTTCTCTTTCATTCATTTCTCAGTCCAGCAGAAAGTCTGTTTCTTTTCATTTGATGCTTTTAGGCAGTGTTTATTCTAACCATGTATAAAAAAAAAAATAAATAAATAAAAACTGATTTTAAAAGGATTTGTTGGGAAGGGGGGGGATAGATTATTTTTCACGGCTGGCAAGCAATTTCTTTGGCCTTGGTCATGACATTTTTTTTTTATCAATGTGTATAGAATTTGGCAAAATATCATCTAGAACATCATTTCTTTATGTACATATGTTGTATTTTTTTTTTCGGCTGTAAAGTGGAGTTATTGGCTTGAGGAAAAAAAGGTTCAGCAACTTTTTCAAATTTATCACTATATTAAATTACATAAAACAATATCTGAATCTATTAGTGTCCTGACTTATTCATTCTCTATTTGTTCATTCATATTGTGTTTGCATTGTACTATTACTTTTTTTATAGTTACTTTCCTAATTTTTTTTTTTTTTTTTTTACTTTTGAGGCATTTTGCACATTTCAGAAAAAGGAAATTGCAGTTTACTCAGAAAAAATGAAAACTTGACACAAGAGAAAATAGACCTGTCAATTAGTTGTGTTAGGATTTATAAAACGTAATTATTGCATAATTTAGTTATATAAGATTCTCTTTATACAAAGAGACTTTTGCCTCTGTTTAAATTAAGGATTTTCTTTTTAACAGTAGCTAGAATCAACAAGTTTAAAGCCTGTAAAAATCCACTGAATATCTGTGTACAAGTTGTCACCTCCATGATGTTACTGCATTCTTATTGTTATGGAGGATCAGATTTCTATTAAAATATGCTTCCAAATTCTAATCGGCACCAGATTATTTTTCTGCATGATCCCAAATGGCTATTAAGGCAAACAAAAGATGACTGAGAAAGATGTACTGAAATGGAAACCACATTTGTCAGTAGAAGAAGCAATTATGTCAAGACAAAAACCAATAAAAAAATTGGACAACAATAAAAGTGACACAATTCACATCCACCCCTGAAAGAAATCCATTAATTCTTAGTTATAAAATAATAAGTGGAGTATCAATTCACAAGTTCTATTTGGAATGTCAAAGAATAATGCCAAAACCTGATAGCATCAGAAAAAACTGGATTCAACTGTCATCTTTAATTTTACAATCATCAACATGTGCATTACTGTTCAGAAGTCTTCGGCCATTTAAACTATTGTAAATTTCTAATATATGCCATCTTATAAGTGTATGTTGTTTTTATGCTGTCTACAGATGAAACTTTTGCCATATTGGAGTCATTTTCATGCCTAAATATATTTTGTAGCAAAGGTTCTGAATGAGAAAATAAAGGTAATTCCAGGAAAATAGAAAATATTCAGAGAATTAAAATAAAACTTTTCCCTTCCACCTTATATGCTTTAACAATTAGATTGTCACAAAGACAGTTATTCATGCCCTGGAAAGTTGGCTGAGGTTGAATGCTAGGAGGGTAAGAAGAAGAATTTGGTACCCCCTGTGTAGCAGGTGGGAGTAGTAATCTCTGTAACTATTCCCAAGGAAAGTGGATAATTCTCCAAATTTGTAAAGTTGATTACAAAAGCAGAAATAGGGAACAAAGAAAGTCCTTATTAGAATTAATGTGAAAATTAAAGAATCTACAAATCCCAAGAACCCTTTGGACCAATGCCAGTTTTGGGCTGAGAAGCCACATTGAGTTTCTCTGGAATCCACATCAGCTGCCACCAGAATTCCTGATTCCAAGATTTTGAAACCAGCCTTCCAGAAGTTTAGACAAAGCCCAGTGTCACTAGAGAGATTGATGTGGGAAGAGTTAATTTTTGTTGTACCAAGAGCTATATAAACCAATTGAAGATTAACCCCTACAAATCTCTCATTTTAATTTTTTTGTGAAGATACATTTTTTCCTTAATATAGTACCCACCACGGCTTAACCAGTGCTGCCATTATGATGACATTCGATCCTCAACTGCTCTGAAATGAAGAACACCACATGGGCAGAGATGGTGTGAATTGAAGCAGCCAGCGACCAAAAACCAGCTTGGATCAACTTCAATACTGACCAGCAAAGAGTTAGCTCATTGTTAAAGCGTCATCCTAAAACCCTGGGGATTGGGCCACTAAATGAGGTTACACCACTGGTGTAGATGGCAGCAGCAAAAGGTGTTACAAAAACAGAAAAGGTAAAATTGTTTTTTTAAACAAATTTGAAGTTTTATTTGCAAATAAATATGACGTTTAAAATTAGATGCTAAAATCAATTTGTTAAAATAGAGAACCAATATTGATAAAATTATGAAATATAACATTTAGAAATGAAAATTATTATGTTACGACCTCAACAAATTCTCAAGCAATTGAAGAAGACAATACGAGAATAAAATAAATTCAATGATAATATTTATTAAGCATAACAGATGTCATATTCCTAAACAGGCAATAGTTTAAGTAAGAGTAATAGACAAGAGAAAATTCAAATTCCAAAGCATAAATTAAAATTCCTTTGTGCTGTGATGCAGGTTGTTTTAAATTTCTTTAGTAAACAAAAGTAAAGTTTTTTGGGGTTTTTTTTTACCAAAGCATTCAAATACACATATATAGTAATATTGTACAACTCCCTCCCCAGTCGTCCAATACTTCCAACACAGCGGCTGAACGATGAACATCACTTCAATCTCAGACCTGCCCTATGCTACATTGTGGTTTAAGTTTGATCATAAGGCAGCCAAGATTGAACCGCCCCAGGTATCTTCATGTCAGACTGTTCCAAATAGGCAAAGATGTATAGGAAAAAAAATAAATTGAAAAAAATGTTGGTTTATATCAGAGTTTGCATACAATTAATTATGAGCCCAACTCACATCTAAATTGGAAGTGATATTATTGTTGACCTGGTAAAATCTGGTTTGCTGCTTTGGTAAAGTTTGGCACAAGGCTGAAGTCAGAGGCTTTCATCAGCAGATAATCACATGGGCCTCCCTCCTGTCTCTGGTCTTGTCTCTGTCTCTCTTCTACTTAATTTGCTTCGCACATTCGTATTTATGGACATTTACCCAAAATGGCATTGGTTAGGGTATAACAGGGCAGGATCATTTTGATGAATCTCATCCTGCTTATGTCATAAGTTTGAAGAATTCACTCTCTCCACCCACCCTTTTTTTATTATCCTCTCTCACCAACCTGTTCAGTGAGCGTGGGTGGTTCCTCCTTCCTCCTTGATGTCTTATCTGCGCCTGCTACCTCGACCATCTTCTGTCCAGGAATACTTAGTTCCAGATTCAGTTGTTTTCACTTTCTAGCCCACATTTGCAGCTGTGTATCAATCAACATTGCTTCCCACCCTAAGTCTGGGTCACTTTTCCATTGTTCAAACTGCTCGACAAACAATTCATGTCATTTATGTGTGAATTAAATCCTCAATTCTTCTCACAGGTTTTTGGTATTAACCCTTCTCGTCTCTCAGTACATAACACTTTCTTAAGTTTTTAACAAAACTTTCTTCTGTTTTACAATAGCAACAACAAATAGTATAGTATCACAGTAATACATAGGACTAATTTTTGTGTGATTATTTTGGGTAACATTTGTTAGGCAAAATGTTGGATACATCTTTTTGCAGAGTTATTATACAAAAATAGGTTACAAGGAATTCAAAGTGATTTACTTTTGTTGGACATCCATGTGGGAAAATCCCTCGGCTGGAGGTTTTACTTACTACATGCTGGAGATCTATGGTTTAGATACTGGCTCATAGTGACGTCAATGTTTCCAAAAACAATACCAGTTGCATATATAAATTACCATTTTTATTTTTTTGAGTGTTTTATATTTTTATCTTTTTTAATTCTGAAATAAAAAATGCAGAAATCTGATAGAAAATATATAAATCAAAAACACAAAATATTCATCAAACAACAAAATCAAGCAAAACAATATGTTCATTAGAAATATAATAAAACTATATAGCTATAGTTTCATTGAAAGCAAGCTATAAATCACACACAAAAAAAAATCACCAATATACTGCTAACAAACACAAACCCTACCTGTAACTGCAGAACAAAGTAAGAATACTCACTAATAGTAACTGCCTACAAATTAACATAATATACCAAGCTACAATAAGAGCCAGCACAACATTGTCTATGAATTCATTTACATTCTTGGAGAATCTCCAAAAATAATTCAAACAAGACAAAAACTTTTCTTTTCATTTTTTTTACGCAGTCAGTATATTGTCATGCCTATTAACTGACAATTTATCTGATTATTGCTCAATTATATTGCATATCACTAACCATCAAAGCAATAAAACAATAATAAATATGATAAATTTTTATTAATAAGACAAAAATACAATGGCATATGAATAGTAAAAAATGACTACAATGCCTTCAGCATAAAAAGGAAAAAAATGAGCATAAGTTCTATTCAACATTCAAACAAAAATATTACAATATATTTCATAAAAAAAATGACAAACCACATATTGAAATATGAGAACAGAATATTTGAAAAACCTGAAAGGCATCAACCAATGAAAGGAAGAAAAAAAATCAGGAACAGTAATCATGTCCAGTTTGTGGTAATCCCCATGAGTATGACTTCCATTTTGGTACACTGTGTAGAGGTGAAGACTACTCACTTTTTAAAGAGTGAATTACTTCAAGGTTTGCTAAGTGCTGGAATTCATGTTTGACAATCTTGACTTTATTAGGGGCAAGTCAACAAGGTTATGAGAAGACAGGTGGACCAGTCGTTTCAATTCAGTGTGTGATGTCAAGTTTTCTCAGGGAAATTTTGGTTTGGTTATGTTTTGATAATTGAACAATAAATTCAAGAATTCAGAATTTTCTTCTGATGCAACTCTGAGACTAAAAAGTGTTGCAGACTTTAGACATATAATAAATTTAATGTCAAACTTTGTGTCAATTGTTTTCTTTTAATATCAATTAACAGACCATAATGGTGCAAAAAGTCTACACCCAAAATTGATGTAGTGATATTGGCCACAATGAAAATCCATTGGAAATCATGTCAATTTAAGTGTCATGCATTTATGTCCTTATGTGTGGATAATAGAACAATTTACCACCCATAATGTGAGTTTTCCCAGGTCATTTAATTTGTTTGACTGGGAAACTGGGATTAGTGATATTTCTGCTTGATTATTAATCAGGAACATTGTTTTGAAATTTCTGTCAATTATGTGGAAAAGTTGACTTCAGTTTGAAATGCTAATGTGTCCTACTGATGAAGATTGTTGACTTATTCATTTCCCTGAAACATGTAATTGCAAAGAGTTGTGCCTTTTATACTCCTTTTTTCATTTTATACTCCTGTCACTGAATCTCTTGTGGTAGTAACAGACATTGCGCTTTCCTTTTGACTCCTGTATTGTCTCCTTTACAGTGAACCATGATGCGGGTGTCTTTACAATTGTTCAATTTTTTTTTTAGTTCAATCACTTATTTGCCTTTTTTTTGAATAATTTATTTTCCTCCTGTATTTGCATGATGTCATCACTCAGAGTCTGTGCACTTGCAGCTAAGTTGTCTTGGGTCATGACTTCCATCAATTTATCAGCAATATCACACAGCATGGGTACATTTGTCTTCCATTATCATTAAGGATATCTGCACCATTTGTGGTAGCTTTCCTATAAATACATCATAAAAACACTATCATCCAACATATTACCAGACAAAGTCTATAAATGATGCAGAACTTGAGATGATTTTCTTTTCTATCTCTCAATGTTTCCTTTTTCTAATAATTGTTTCAGCCTTCTCCTCTCAGATAGTGAAGTTTGGAATATTAACTCCTCTTTTAATTTGTCATACAGGTTGGTTTCTGGTGACTTTATCAGGAAATCCCATAGACACGTGGCTGTTTCTTGAGGTAATGCAGGAACTACACAAAGTTTTGTTTTTGTGATTAAATATTTTTCAAATGGCTAAAGACAGTTCTGAGTTATTTGTTAAATTCTTACTATTAATAAAAAAAAAAAAATTACATAAGTATTTAAATATATTTTCCCCTGTTATTATAGTTTTATCTATTTGTGCTTCCATATATCAACATCCTCTGATCACTTGGTTTTGAATTTTTTTTTACTTTTTCTAGGTTTCCCAGAAATTATTCTTTTCATTTTTACAGTCTGCTTTTGTTGTAAGAAAAACATTACCACTTAACATTGCAAAGGATATATTGGAATTATCTCCCTTGCATTGGCAACATTTAAACTTTGAAGACAAAATTACACACTTGGCCTAATAAAATGATTGCTATGAAATATCCAAACAAATTATGTAAGATGAAATATATGAAAACCAGTTGGATGTTTTAAAACGTTTTATTCAATAAGTACATCATCAGAAAAACTGAAAAAAAATAAGCAATGGCAAACTTAACTGCAGAATTTCTAAATAGGTTGCAATAGTAACAAATTTTCCTTTTTTCACTTGATCTGATGATGTACTTATCAAACAACACATTGGCAACAGAATAAAAATTTAGACCATTCAAATTGTTTTCCATCTTGCATAGCAAGATATATACGTGGACAGAAACATTTTATTCAGTGGTAACATTTAATAAATTTATATTCATACCCAACATGTAGAAAATCTTCACATCATGCCAAGTTCATTGTGCAGAATATTCTCAAACACTCATTGAATAACAGAATTAGTTTTTGATTTATAGTTAATTGCTTGTCAACCATTACCATAGGGGTGAATATGATCAATGTTTTCTTTGGTGGTGGCATTATTGATAAGGCTGGAATGTCATTGAGAACTAAAGCTTTTTTCTACAGTTACTTAATAACACCACAATGTCAAATTTTGTCCATTTTCAAGTGAAGTTGCTAATAGTTACTTTTGAAAACTTCTTTGAACAGTCTGATGTTTGTTTACCTAGAAAGAATCAATGCTGTTATTAATAAAAAGAGTTGAAATTAATGCAGGCAAGATTTTACAGCTCTAGCATCATTCCTTCATAGGCTGACTATGAACTTTTCAACCCACCCTTGTTACCATTCATCAGAGAAAACTTATGAAGATTCTGTTATTCTTTCAGCATTTAAAACAAACAATTTCTGCATAAATTATCAAAATCAGAACAAAATATAAATCACTTCCATCAAAAGAGTAAAAGATTATGTAATCTGTAAAAATAGGGGCTAAAAAGATTATATAGTACCAAAGAGAAGGATTAAGAGATTGGGGGGGATTAAAGAATACAATATACACCCAAAGAAGGCTGGAGATTGTACCAGTTAAAACACTGATTAAAAGATGAGTGTATAAATTTGAAATGGGCAGCAAAAAAGGAAAAAACTTTTATCCGTTACTTGAAAAATTTATGCTGTACTTGACTAAACTGATTACGCCAATTTTAAAGCTGTACTTGGGTTTTTAAGATGAACACATAGCATATTTATATTCAAGATAGATATACTAATAGTATTAACAAATATATTAGCATTGTGTATAATATACTTATGTTCAAGACAAATAGTATATTAGTAAATTGACTTTCCCAGAAACCATAGTTCAGAACTCACAGTTGGACATTGGGGATCTGGAGACATCAATACAGGACCGAACAATGTGGAAAAGGATTGTCAATGGAGTTCCGACCAACCATAAAGAGGTCAAAACATGATCATGATGATATTAGTAAATAATACATTTATATTCAAGGAAAATTTTGTTGAAGATGGGAGAGTTTTCTTTTTTACTTAATCATTTCACCACAAGTAAGGTGATAATGTCACTAGGATGCAGTGGGTGGGGGGGGGTTACAGGGAGTGAAAGAGAATGAGAAAACTTTAGTGAAGAGAAGTGAGAAGAAAGAAAAATAAAAAAAACAGAATTCAGGAAGATAGATGACAATAGATGTTGCATTTCAATTTTTGAACATTGTAGGTAGCAGGGAAGCAAGAAATTGGAAAGGAATATTTTATTTTTCTTCAGAAAAGTTTCAGGAACTTGCTCTTGTGTTTGTTTATTGGGCTGGTCTCCTTTTGTGGGAAGCAACAATATTTATCCATCATGTCTGACTTGAACCAGTTTTGATATCTTAATTTCATCTTGAATATATTTTAGTGGAACCTCTCACCACTTACAGCTTCCAGATCTGCCAGAAAGAATTTAGATTAGAAGGAAAGAAATGTATTTTACAAGACATCTGCTATCCCATTACACAATATCCAATTCCTCGATATGCTGATAGCATGTTTTATATTAAATCAGCACAATTTTTATCTCTACAAATAACCAAGAAAATTCTGTACAACTAATATGAATGAATCCTATGCTACCAGTGCAAATGGATACAAATGTTTTATTTATATAATATTTACAAGGTGTGACAATTTTAAAAATGACCCTGTGAAAATAAAACTTCCTTACCTGCTTGGTGCTGTCACCTTTAATATTGTGAAACTTTATATGATGGACCATTACTAGAAACAGTCTTGGAATGTGTTTTCCAGAATACCTTTCAGTTATGTAATCACATGTTGCTGGATTCAAGTATATGTGTCCTTTCAACGTATTTTTCAATTTTGGAAATGGGCAAAAAATTCAGTGCTAAGTCTGGTGAATAAAATTAATCAAGCATTTTTGTAATGGATTTATTTCTGTTATTAGATTGTTTGGAAGATAATGTCCAATTTTAGAATAAACCTTTCAGTTGTGCTCAGATATATTATTGTTGTATACTTAAAGAGGTTACAAACAGACGAAGGTGGTACTCAAGTGAAGTAACAGCAACACATGTATAGATGAAAGAAAGAGAGGTTTATTGTAAACGAGAATACACTACTGAAAAACAGGGAATCTAGTGGTAGACTAGTAATTCCTGAAGCAAGCCCCCCCCCAGGTATATCCTGTGCTCACCATATATAGCTACTGATATAGTCAGTCGACATGGGCGATATGGAGGGTGCAACATTCCATTAAAACAATTATAATGATTAAGTTGTTCTCTTTGTTAATTTTATATCAATCTCTTTCAGAAATTAACTGAAAACATTAAATATCCCTAATCTTGACCATGGAAAAAGGAGAGATACATTTACTTTTTTGCATAAGCTCAAATTTAGTCATAATGCTTCTCAAACTACTGCCAGCATTAACAGAGCATGTGATTTGGACAGCATAGCACTGGTTTCTGAAGTCTTGAAGATCAAGGTAGTAGAGGAGATTCATTTGCAATTGACAATCAACAATTGAAAGCACTAGTTAAACAAAACCTAAGTCAAAGTGTCAGATAACAATTGTCAGTCTGTCAACAATATTGGACCATCTCACGAAACTGGCAAGATGAAGAAATTTAATAAACTGGTTCAATATGAACACAAGTGAAACTCAAAAAGTTCGACATTTTGAAAAAGTTTGTTGCTGCATCTGTGACATTTGAATGATCCATTTTTTGATCAAATAATGACTTGTGATGAAAACTGGATCCTTTATGACAATTGTCAATGATCAGTTCAATAGCTTGATCATGACAAACAGAAAAACATGGTGACTGGTGGCCCACCATTGACATTATTCATTAAAGCTTTCTACAATCAAACCAGAGAAATACTGCCAAAGTTTAGTGCCATCAACTAAATGAAATATACATTCAGTTAAGCAAAATGTGATGGCTACTGGTTAATCTGTTTCATAATATGTTCAGCTACTTGTTGCAGGATAACACAGAAGCTCACTGACTTGGGATACAAGTCTTTGACACACCCACCAGATTCCCCTGATCTTTCACCCACCGACCATCATTTGGTTGTAAAGAAGATGCAGAAACAGAATGCAAAGATTTCATGGCATCCAAACCTTGAGAGTGTTGTGGGTGGGATATTGACCTTCAAACTAATATTGAATGTCAGAAGACAATAACAAACAACGTGAAGACTTGAGTAAAAAATATAATTGCCAAGTTTATTTTTGTTACAGAAAATACATTGGCAAAAATAAGGTTACAATGCACTAGGCAAAAAATATCTCTGCATGTTCATGTAGCGGGTGAGAAGAGTGTTGTCTTGAAAAGGACAGTTTTGTAGTCATTGAGAAATGTTGTCCTGGCAAGGATGGCTAGCTGAGGCTGAAGGCCTGCTGGAGATGACTGGAGCAGTGGCCACTGATGAGCTGGAGCTTCAGATGATGATGATGACTGGCTGGAACTGCTGCTGGAGTACTGGCAGGATACAAAAATAGTTATAATGTAAATGCATAACTTTGTAATTCAATGGAAACTGTTTAAATACATTTTCAGGAAAAAAAGTTGATTTTAAAATCAGTCATTATTTCCTGAACAACTTAATAGAATCTGATGCATTATATTCATATTCAGTTCTTTTGCTATCAGTCACGAGAGCACTAACATTTGCACTGTGTCCACATTTGCATCTCTGTGTGCTTATCGCTATATTGTGTTGAAACAAAGTAAAGCAATTACAAGCCTGGTCAGTGCCTAGATGGGTGACCACTTGGGAATACCAGGTCTTGGATGTGTGGGTGGTGTACTGGATAATAGCTTCGAATTGTTAATCATAGAACCAAGTTCCAATTCCAGTTGGGTTCATTATATTCCCTTATGAACAAAAAGGAAAAGGTATGAATCAACCTCTTCTGCTGCTCAAAAACACTTGATTTTTTCCTAGCATATTCACCATAAACCATTTTTAACAGAGTTTCAATAGCACTGTTATCAAACTTCACACAAGAGTCGATGTTAATTCAATGTTTCAGATTTATTTCACACATACAATTTCCTCAACTCACCTGGATGCATTTCAAGAAAACAGAAGTCAGAATATATCCAGATATGTTCTGGCAAAAATGTTCACCACACTCATTACCCAGCATCATGCTATGGTTATTCCAGGAATTAAATTCTCATACCTCATACTTCAAATATAAATATTCTATCCTCAAATACTTGATGTTCTAAAAGAATTTTGAGTGTAGATTCAGAATTGATTTAATCTTGTACAGTATATTGTCTGAGTAACATTTTCTCAATTGCTGACATGTATATAATGTCAGAATATGATATTCTTGAATAGATTTGATTACAGATTTAGAATCAGATTCAATTTAGTCTAAAACATACACTTTGATTTCAGTGGCAATTCTTTGTTGTTCAATGCAATTCTCTGAAATCCTAAAACAAATAGATATATATAATTTGCTCTCTTAACCTTTAGCAATCTGCATTATTAATATTACTCCCCTTTCCACTGTATTCATTTTCAAGGCCACTCAATTGCAGTCTCCTTATTGCTAATTTCACTCAAAGTTGTTTTTTGTTGCCATAGCAGGATATGACAACACAACTATGAAATTCAAACACACTATTGTTCAGGGATCAGAGTCACCTTCAGTAGCAGGATAAACTTTTTGTACAGCAAATGAGGTCACAGAATGATAAAGATTAAATCAAAACACAATATAAAGAGTGCTTTCTGATAATAACTTTGATATATTAACCTTTGTTGGGTTATTTAATGACAAATATATTTCTTGTAGGACAAAAATCATAATGGATTAATATGTAGTGTTTGTGAAGAAAACATTTAAAATCAATATAAATTAAGATTTGGTAAAACATACAAATTAGATTCAGATTATAGCAGACACATTATTAGAACATTCTATTAATCAATTTCAGATAAAATAAAAACCTCTTCTAATTGAAAATTATTAATATGGTATCCTTACTGAGTAAATACCAACTTAAAATAAAATTGAATTAGCTTATAATTTATGGAGAAATATATTAAATTATTTATCTGCAAAGTTTCATCTTTTAAGCATTTAAAGTTATTAAGTTATTAGAAATTTTCAAACAGAGCTGAGCATTTTTCTTTTAAATATTTATGCGCATGTTGTGTTTACCACTATGTCTGTGCACCAGGTATAAATAAAAAGATAATATATTAAGTAGGCAGTCTGCATGATAGTCTGAGTAGCAGTCAGATGTAGCAGTCCAAGCTGAAGTAGTGAAAGGAGTCAGTAAAAAAAAATCTTCACGTGTCTAATCTATTTCCTTTTGTAAGAAAACTATATTCATCAGAAACTGGACTGAAAGAGGAAAAAAAACAATTTTTGTAAATCACCTCAATAATTTCTGAGTTCAAAATTTTGGATTTGCACCTTATCTACCTTCTTGTTTTTCTTTGTGAATGAGTTGAATATTTTTACAAGGTCAAATTTTCACCCCCCCCACTTCAACCTTTCACAAATAGAAAGGTCAACATAAAACCAGCATGGGTGAGTCATAAAATGGAATCAGTAAAACGAGTTGTTCAAATTCCAGGCTAGTCTGTTGCATTTGCTTTTGTGCAAAAACCCTTGGGAAAGACACAAATCCATTTTTTTTCCCTCAACTATAGGTTAAAGTAGACTGGGCCCTCTTGCCTGGGATGGCAGACACTCTAAGAGAAGGAAAACTTTGATTCCAAACCACAGAAAAAGCAACAAAAACCTCTCTACTATCTTTTCAGAAGTCAAAAGAGCTAGAGTTGTACTACCTTTTTACCTTCTGACTGGTTCTTTACATTTGATGGCTCAAAGCAGGAATTGCTTAGTAACCCCAGATATGTCTTATCAACATTTCATTTTTTTTTTCTACCTACATTTATTTATATTATAAATTATTTTAAGCACAATTGATTATTAAAAGATAAAATTATTTTTGTGGATTTTGACTTCATTCTGGCTTCTAATTTTTTTCCCCAAATCTGTGAATTTGTTTTGCTCTAAGTCTTGCCAAAACATTTATAAATATTCATTATTTTTTTTTATCATAATGCTGAACTAAATTATTCAACGTTTTAAAAAGAAAAATTTCAAGTTGATGTTATTGCTATTATTGATTTATTTAAGATGGAATGATCTACTATGACATGTGTCTAATTTGTATTTAGATACATTGTATTTATTTTCAATTTTTCTCATTGAATTGTTCATGTATATTGCATGAATATGATCCATTAATGTGCATAATTAGGTTACAATAAAAATTTGTATTTTATATGAATACTACCTTATGAAAACTGAAATGTAGTAGAATGTGGGGTGGGGGCTATATCATAGATTCTGTGGGAGCCCACCAGATCCTTGCACTGGCCTTGAGTCATAGATAATAAAATGGGAATTCTGTCAGAAGTCTCTAAATCACCTAATTTTGAAGATTAGGGACAAATTATTAAAAAAATATTTTTTAGATTTAAATCCGAATTGACATTTGAGTCAAAATCTTAAACGTTTTTCCTTTATAGAATTATGTCTGCAGTATCCAAAAAAATTTTGTAATCCCCATTTTGGGGGGAATTGTATAATCTAAAGTCAAAAATATATGTCCTCTCAATAAAGCAATCTGATTTTAGCAAAAATGAAAGAAAAGTAAAATATCTTAAAAAGGTCTACATATCTGTCTTGGTTTTCCCCAACAAGAAGGTCAGGTCTTTTGTTTTTGTCTCTTTTATAGAAGTATGTCATTTGTTGGATTTTCAAGTTCTGACATGTCAAAGCTTTACATGGGAATAAAGAAATAATTGATATTGTTCATTCTTATAAATAAATGAATGAGTCAAGAGGAGAACTACAGATTATATCTCCTTTTAATCCAGCACTCTTTGGTCTGGCAACTGCCACATTCAGGAATGTTCTCAATATAATGCCATTAGTTTGTGAATCTACCAATAGAGGTCTCTGATTCAATTTCAAAGCATAATTTCAACTATAATCAAGCAGTTTATAAGTTTATTTTTTTAAATCATTTCACCCCAAGTGAGGCAGTAAATTTTTTAAAATGAAAGGGGTTATATTTTGAAAATAATTATAAAGAAAACATTAACAAATGTTTTAAAAAAACAAAAAAGAATTTGTTAAAGCTATGCAAATAGTTAACCCCAGATAAAAGGTAAAAGCATTATAAAATATTACCAGCATTTTTTTTTTTTGAAAAAAAAAAAATATTACACCCAATACACATTTATGAAAAATAAACAAAAAAAAAACTATTTTTATCCAAACACTTGTGAAAAATAAACAAAAAAATATATTATAACAATTTGTATGAAAAAATAAATAAAAAATCTATTAACAAAAAATGAAAAAAAAAAAAAATATTTCAAATATATACTGAAAAATAAATAAAAAAAAATATTACCAACAAAAAAAAAAAAAAAAAAAACTTTTTTGCCAACAATTACACTTGTGAAAAAAAAAAAAAAAAACTATTACCAGCAAAAACTTCATGAAAAATAAAAAATTATTTATATACTTTTTGAAAAAAAAATAAACAAAAAAACTATTACCAACAATACACATTAATAAAAAAATAAAAATTTTTTATTTATTAAGCAATATCTTTTAAAAAAACAAAAAAGTCTAAAAAAAAAAAATTTTTTAAAAAATAAACAAAAAAACTATTACCTTCAATACACTTGCTTGAAAAATAAACTAAAAACTATTATTTTTACAATAAAAAAAAAAAACAAAAAATTTTATTGTGCTGACAATACTTGAAAAAAAAAAAAAGGTCTTAGCCTTATTAAACTTACGTTTTTGAAAAATAATTTTAACAACTTACTCACCGGAAAAAAAATATTAACAGAAATTTTTTTTTGAAAACAAAAATATTCAAAAAAAAAAAAGTTGTTGGTATTGCAATGATCCACTATACTTAAACAAAACAAAACCTTCCAATAAAAGAACAGGGTTCAGAAAGACAAAAATGATGATTGACATCACATTTAAATTTTTTTACAAGACCATAAAATTTTCCACCAAGAAGCCAGAGATAGTTGTCTATATTAAGAATGCAAGGGAAGAAAGTATAAGAAAGAACTTGAAGTAAAAATTTATCCATTCTAAAACAGTAAAATGATGAGACCTAATTGCCAATTTTTTTACACATAAATTCATTAAGTTGAGGCACCAAAGAGTAAAGCTCATCAGAACAATCATCATTGAAATAATATTGTTTATTAATTTAATGCTTTATTTTTTAATTATTTTATCGATATATTATTTTAATAACATTTATTAATAATGCTTTTTTAAATATAATTTTTTTTTTTTTTATATTAAATTAGTAAACTGAAAATGTGTTATAGAGTAGTTTCACAGTGGAGGCTTGTATTTCACTAAGTCGGTCCTAAAAAGGTTCAACATACAAAACGTTAGGAACTTGATATAATAGTTAATGACGCAGCAATCTAGTTGTGGTGGTTGATACTTTAATGTCCGACATTGACTGACTGACCAACTCACTGAGCGACTGCTACTACTATTACTTATTATAGGTGGGAGAGTCTATTAACTATAGAATAGGTGTGTTCCAGTATAAAAAGATGTAAAACATTAACTAGTTTGAAGCTGAATCTAAGAATTCTAAATAACTATCAATGTTTTTGGGTTTTTTTTGCATAAAATTAGGTATGTTTTCTATAAATTTTTTGTTGGAATTTTATAAATTATTTTTAATACAACCAATTAAAAGCAAACACAAATAATTTCCATTTAAGAAAATAGTTTAAGGTTTTAGGTTAAGATTGTAATGATCAGGGAAGCATCCTCTTCATCAAAATAGTAAAAATATTCTGCCTTTTTGGGAATTTTCTTACTAATGCAATATGTAAGAAATAAGAATGATTCTACCTTGTGTATCAATTCAAAATGGGTTCTAGCTGTAAAGTTTATATTATTAGATATGAAAAAAAGGGATTTTAAAATTCTAAACATCTGCCATGAAAATAGTGATATTTTAATCAAGGCTAACAACATCTTGTCTTGGTAAAAGTGGTTAAATCAGGTTGATGAAAAATAATTCAGCACCCAAAAGGTTTTGCATAAATGTTTTTGAATTTTTTAATCGTTTTCACATATTCTTGTACTTTGGAGTTTTATTATTTATTAAAGGAGTGAATTACAGGTGATTGAAATCAGGAAAAGTTGAACTGCAGATAAAGGTCAGGGAAATAAATCCAACAAGAACGATTTTGAAGAAAAAGAATTTTGGATGGCATTTGTCTATAGGAATTTTTGACAACCAAATCAAGACCTCTAAATGGATAACTTTGATAACTGAGAAAGTTTGAAGAAGACATGATCAGAAATTTTGTGATGAAAACAACAATGATGAAGATACTAGTTAGGCTATATCATGGAATAATTAGGATTAGCAGAAAATCATTTTTACTTAGTTATATGATGGATAGATTTTTTTTCTTTATTTGATTTTTATGGCTTATCAACCATTTTCAGGTTATTTAAAGCTAGAAAGTATTTTTAAATTGTAAGAATTTTGGGGAGAGATAATTATGATTTACTGATACAAGTCTTACTAATTAACCCATAGCTGGGAGGAGTAGAAATAGATTTGAAACTTTCCTAAGGGTATTTGCATGTAAGTGAATACAACAAACCTGACTGGAATTGGAACTTGGCTTTCCGATTTCCAATTTCAAGCTGTTATCCATTATACTTTATGCCTTTTACCAATGAAACTTACAGCACCAAAAATTCCCAAATTAACCCATCTTTGCAAAACCAGGCTTTTAATTACATTAACTTTGGTGATCATATAGAACTGATGTTTCAACATGATATGACCACAAAACATATGAAAAAAAATTACTTTAGCAATGATGTTTTTTCTTTTCTTGATTAAAGAATTTTCACCTTTTCATTGAAGGAAACCATTTATCATTTATTGGCATTTATTTATTTTTCTTCCCCTATTAAAATCCAAAGAATAATGAAGATTTTTTATCGATCCTGATCTGGCGAATTTCATTCAGCAGCTTTGTTTCCCACCACCATAAGATTGCCTCTCTTTTATTTAGCTAAATATCTTTCATGGTAATTGTTCAGATGAGGCACTTCATTCTGGTACTTAGACTTTTTTAATTTAAATGAAATAGGATGAAGATGGATGTATTGAGATCTCATCAATTTACATTTGAACTGGCTATGATGTCAATTATCTATATTCTTTTTTTCTACTGAGAATTTTCTATCTCAATCAAAAGGAACTCCTTTCTATTTCCATGCTTTCCAGCCAACTTTTCAAAAAAAGTTTAAATGCAATATCAATCACTATTTGCTGTCCTCCTGATTTTTTTTTCTTCCTGTTCAATAGTAATTTTTGTTTAATTCTTTCCACATCCAGGAACCATTTTCTATGTGTCTTAGTGGCTTTATCTGACTTGCTTATGAAATTGATTAAAAAAAAATGACTAATCTTAAACTACAGATATGAGCATAGAATATACTTTTGGTTATCAACACAATTATTTCTTGGGATTAGAGTTTCAAGATCAAATTCCAACAGTTTTTCATTGAATTTTATTTTTTTAATCATTTCATATTAAGGCCAAAAATTAATAATGCAATCAGGACACAAGACTTTAATGAGGAAAGCAAAAGTTTTAATCAAAGATTTTAATTTTACCGGATTCTTTAAAATGATCAATTGATGTTTATTTAAATTTTTGAAGATTGTAATATAGGCAAGAAACCAGAATGAGTGCCACAGGTGAGAAGTGCGAGAAAAGAAACTATTAGAATAGAACTTAGTTAGCATTCTATTTATTTAGAAACAGTAAAAACAATGAGACCTAATTGCCAATCTAGTAGTAATGCTTAAATTTAGCTGTCAAGGTACCAAGGAGGTAAGCTCATTAGAACAATTGTTATGAAAATATTTATAGAAAAGACAGAGGGAAGCCATGACATGGTCATGGGAAAGTGACTGAAGTTGAGATGCCAGGTAAGGATCAATAATATTACAAATGCTTCTTTAGATTTTGTCAAGAATCTTGAGATGTATATAATACGATCATCAGACCAGATATGGCAGCAATATTAAATGTACAGACAAATGGTAGATTTATAAATGTGCTAGATGGATTCTGATCAGAAAAAAATTTAATTAAATACCTTTGGTATGGCATGAATCCATCTTTTCTGCCTTAACCTAGGGATTAATATCAGAGCAAACTGGAATCTCTAGTTTTGGTTGGCAGCTAGTCTAGGTGAAGGAAACTCTAAATCCCAAATCAGTTGTCCATGAGGTTAGCAACTCTATGCTTGCTATAGCAAACCACAATCAACATATATATATATATATATATATATAGGATAAGTTGGGGTTTCAGGCCTTGAATAGCAACCTTCCTAGAGATGGTGTCTCAATAAAAACATTTGTTGTACTTGGACTTGTCTGAGGAAAAAATATCCAGCATTGTAAAACCTTACCTCAAATCAATTATGACAAATCCTTATTTAGGCAGGACCCATTTTGCTTTTGGCTACAACAAAACAAATGGCAATATGCGCATGTACTTTGGTCAAACATTTGCATCTTCCTTACCTGTGTCAGAGATTTGTGTATTCTGTATCTGGGACACAAGTTTAAAAAAAAAAAATAAATATTGATTTTTCAAGGCAGACTGGCTCTCTTTATTTAGAAGATTGTATAGTGCCAATGCTCCTACTCTATTTGTTTTTAGCAATCAGCTGTATTAAGCTTAATATATATCCAATTATAAAATCATAGTTAAATGCTCTGTAGATAAGTGAAGTGAATAAAATTGTTTTCAGCACTTACTGGAATTGTTTGCATATTATTTTTATGCTATCATTCCAATCATTATTAATACTTTGAAGTGTTTTAATGTATTTACTGTATGAGGCATAGTAAAAAAAAACCTCTATGATCTAATAATGTCATGTTTTTGCTGCTTATATATGGCAAAGGTCAAATGACAAACTTCCTACTATAACAACAGTTTCAGTCCAGACTAGCAATTTTAAGGAAGAGTGCTATTCAAGAACACATTCCTTCACACAAGATAAAGCTATCAGGAAAAAACTGTTACAGTTTTCTTTATAGTTTATTGGCTGATGGTATAACTTGCCCATTTTAGAAATACCAAATATGGCTGACTCAAGTACCAAAGTCAGGTGATAAAATATTTCCAGCAATAGTAAAGACTGAAATAAATTACTTATTGGTTATATGTTTTGCTTACTCTATTATTTAATTTAATTTAAATTATAATAAGGACTTTGATTAGAATATAGATTTTTTTTGAAAAAGTTTATTATAACCAGAGTTTATATATTTAAACCACAAAAAATATATAAATGCTCTAAATGAATTAGCAACCAATAACAAAATCATAGTTTCACTGTCTGATAAAGATGGAGGTATTGTAAAGACTAACACATACCTAAAAAAAATGACAATGTTACTAGTAGAGAATAAAACTTGTGAATAAAAACAAACCTGACAACTATAAATAAGGATATGGATATATTAACAACTTATTTAAAATTAATGTTAAACATATAATATATATATTTACAAAATATCACTAAATACACACACATATATATATATATATATATATATATATATATATATGTGTGTGTGTGTATTTAAATAACATTTTGTATAGGATCTCATATACATGTAACGGATATAAGAGATCCCGGATATAAGAGAAATCCGGATATAAAAGAATTTTTTCTGGTCCCTTCATAGAGCCTGTTTACCTAAAACAAAATAGACCAAACCTTGGATATAAGAGAAACGGGGATATAAGAGATATCTTCTCCGGTCCCAACAATATTCTTATATCAGGTTAATTTATATATATATATATATATATATAAAACACACTATTTACATTATTCAGACTATTATTCTCATCTTTATTATATATTTATTTACAACATTTTCAAATGATTATACCCACCCTTCTTCAGGTGGTTGGAATATCAAACTGAACCCTTTTATTTCACTTGCTGGGGTAGACTGTTCTAGTTCTACATGCCATGTTCAATGGATGTCAGTTATCAGTTATTATGTTAATTTTACCCAAAAAAAAAAATGCCTTAACCAGGTATTGAACTCACACTTTTGAGTCCTGTCAACACCATGTATAACTAATGCCTTTATCCACTGTACCATCCATTTCTAAAAGGTATATATATATATATGTGAATATATATATAGATTATAGTTTAACGTTTAACCCATATAAATATATATATATATATATATTATAATTTTTATTTATATATTAAAAATTTATATAATGAATTCGATATAATTTATTATTATAAAGCTATTAAACATGTGTTTTGTCTCTCAGAAATACTATTTCTTATGAATGGAGTTCTGGGTTTTTTCATAAACAGATCCCACACAAATCAGGGTTTGTATGAAAATCATAAGTAAAATAAGTTTCAATTTTTGCACCTGACTATTTAAAAGGTTGCATAAAAACTCAATTTGCAGTTGAAGTAGAGGTAAATCTTCCAAATATAAAAATAGACAATTTGGAAATTGTTTTAAATTTTCTTTATAATGACAAAGATGATATATACATATATATATATACATATAAATAAATATATATATATATATATATATATATATATATATATATAACAATGATTTTATTATTAAATACATATTATATATATAATTTTTAATAAAATTTTAAATAGTTTAATTTTTATATCAGCCTTATTTGATTTCCTATATCTGACACATTATTACTGCATTGCTATGAGTATGCAGCTGAAAGGACAAATGACAAACCTGGGCTTTCTTTTGCAGGAATCATGGGGAAATAATGAGAATCATTACCAAAAAAAATTTTATTATTTTTATCTATAAGACACAAAAAAA